>JAVFHW010083557.1:0-45138 GCA_032159205.1 Eurystomus glaucurus suahelicus
GACAGGGGCATCCCAACAGCTGACCCTACTGTAAGCTGAAATGAGTCTAACCGGGAAGGACTGGCATAAACATCCCATTGTGACTGGCCCAGACACCCCATGCATTCTGGGAACAGACTATCTCAGGAGGGGCTACTTCAAGGACCCGAAAGGGTACTGATGGGCCTTTGGTATAGCTGTCCTGGAGGAAACTGAACAATTGCCCACCTCACCTGGTCTCTCAGAGGACCCTTTGGTGGTGGGGTTGCTGAAAGTTGAAGAGCAGTAGGTGCCAATTTCTACCACGACAGTGCACCAGCAGCAGTACAGCACCAACTGAGACTCCCTGATCCCCATCCAGCAGCTGATCCATCAACTAGAAAGCTAGAAGCTGATCAGCAAAATTCACTCGCCCTTCCACAGCCCCCATATGGCCAGTCTGAAAATGTAATGGTGAGTGGATATTGACAATGGACTGCTGTGGCCTGAAGCAGTGACATCAGCAATGAGTGCTGCAGTGCCAGACATGCTGGGATATTGTATTGGATACAAACTGGAGTCAAAGGCAGCCAAGTGGTACGCCATGATCAATATTACTAATGTGTTTTCTCCATTCTGATAGCACCAGAGTGCAGGCCACAGTTTGCATTCACTTGGAGGGGTGTCCAGTACACCTGGAAACGATTGTCCCAGGAGTGGAAACAGAGCCCCACCATTTGTCATGGACTGGTCCATACTGCACTGGAGAAAGTTGGGGCTCCAGAGCACTTGCAGGACATTGACAACATCATTGTATGGGGGAACACAGCAGAGGAAGTTTTTGAGAAAGGAAAGAAGATAATTGAAATCCTCCCAAAGTCCGGTTTCACCATGAAGCGAAGTACAGTTAAGGGGCCTGCGCAGGAGATTCAATTCTTAGGAATAAAATGGCAAGATGGGTGTCACCACATCATAATGGATGTGACAAACAGCTATGTACCACCAGCCAGTAAAGAAGGACACTCAGGCTTTCCTGGACACTTTGGGCTTCTGGAGGATGCACATCCCAGACTACAGCCTGATTGTGAGCCCGCTCTACCATGTGACCTGGAAGAAGAACAGATTTGAATGGGGCCCTGAGCAACTGCGAGCCTTTGAACAAATGAAATGGTAGATTGTGCATGCAGTGGCCTTTGGGCCAGTACAGGCAGGACAAGATATTAAAAATGTGCTGTACACTGCAGTGGAAACAGAGCAACTGGCAGCGCAGAGGTAAACCCATCTGGTCTGCTGGACTATGGCAGGATACTGTGGCTCCAGTGGAGAACGTAGTCGTGAAGTTGCGCCATGTGGATGTCCATGTAACCAAGAGTCAGGCCACTGAAGAACATCAAAACAACCAGCAGGTGGACCAGGCTGCCAAGATTAGAGTGGCTCAGGTGGATTTGGACTGGCAGTGTAAGGGTGAGTTATTTATTGCCTGGTGGGCTCATGAGATGTTGGACCATCAAGGAGGGGATACATATATACATATATACAACATATAGAAGGGCTCAAGTTTGAGGGGTGGACCTGACCATAGACACTATTGCTGAGATCATCCAAGAATGTGAAACGTGTGCTGCAATCAAGGAAGCCAAGTGGTTAAAGCCCCAGTGGTACGGAGCATGAGAGATTAACTACATGACACTGCCACAGACCTGCCAAGGCAAGCACCACGTGCTCACGATGGTGGAAGAAACCACTGGATGGCTGGGAACATATCCAGTGCCCCACACCACTGCCTCGGACACCATCCTGTGTCTTGAAAAGCAAGTCCTGTGGTGACACAGCATCCCAAAGAGAATCAAGTCAGACAACGGGACTAATTTCTGGAACAAACTCACAGAAGCCTGGGCAGAAGAGCACGGCATTGAGTGCGTCTATCACATCCCCTACCACGCACCAGCTTCCAGGAAAGCTGAAAGGTACAATGGACTGTTAAAAACTACACTGAAAACAATGGCAGGTGGAACCTTCAAACACTGGGACACATACCTAGCAAAGGCCACCTGGTTAGTCAACAAAAGAGGATCTGCCAATCGAGCTGGCCCTGCCCAGTCAAAAATTCCATGTACAGTAGACAGTGATAAAGTCCCTGTAGTGCGCATGAGAAATGTATTGGGGAAAATGGTCTGGGTTAGCCCTGCTTCAGGCAAAGATAAAACCATCGACGGGATTGCTTTTGCTCAAGGACCTGAGTGCACCTGGTGGGTGATGAGGGAGGACAAAGAGGTCTGACATGTACCACAAAGGGACTTAATTTTGGGTGAGAACAGCCAGTGAACTATATTGTATGTTGTTAATTGTTAAATGGCTGCAGGGCATGAGGTAGATGGTATAGAATAAGGGGTGGATAATGTCCCGGTTCAGCTAGGATAGGGTTTATTTTCAGCAGGAGCTGGGAGGGAGCCACAGCCGGGCTATCTGATACCATGCTGATGTCATGTCCAGGATGCTATCAGGATGCTATAGTGCAGAGTGCAAGCCTGGCTTTGGGCTTTGTGTCACTCGGGTTGCCTCGCTCCAAATCTGTATGCTTTATCTGCTCACATTCTGTGCGCTTTATATCTCTTGTTTTGTACATTTTTATCATTGTTGTCGTTGCTGTTGTTGTTCTGACTGTTGCTTTTGCATTACTTTATTAAATTCTCCTTAACTCAACCCATGAGTTTTCTATTTTCCTCCCTCTCCCATTTCCGTCCGAGGGTGGAGGGGCAGCAGCCACGTGGTGCCCTGGTCCCGGCAGGGTCTAAACCACCACAAATATAAAAAACTAAATTATTTTTGTACCAATGAATGCATATCTTCTTCTTTTGCAGATGATTACAATGCCCTTAACTTAAACTCAGGAGTCCATATTTCTAGGAACTAAAAAGTTTTCTAAAGTTCATTTTTTTCCCTAGTGAAAGTTGAAAACCTGAATCAACTGATTAAACATGAAAGGTTAGTACACATCAACATATACCAATGACATCTTGAAGTACAGAGCAATTTCAGGAACACAAAAGAAAAATTAGTATGATTAGCCAGTTTTGCTTAACAGAAATTTCTACATTTTATATAACACCAGTATTTCAGGTCATAACTGTCAGATAATCAAAACAACCAAAAATATGCTTAAAACCAAACTTCATATTGGCAAATCACAGAATTAGTCAAACTGATATTTTAAATTGTAGGGAAAGTTAGGTTCTACTCAATCTCATTCAAAGAGACTTTAATAGTAATCAGTAATTTACAGAACTCAAGTCCATGTTTGTTCCTGTCAAGTGGCTCACCACAAGCTTTAAACCACAACATATTCCCAACTAGAGATGCATGAAAAATCTCAAGCCTTAAAACCTGGATTCCCCAGCAGGTAACCTGAAAATGAGGTTTGGTTGTAATGAGATTATGTTTACTATTCAACAATTGTACAGTGCTTAACAGGTTAATTTTAAGAGGGGCTTTTCATGAGCTGAATTCACCAGAAAGCCTGTTACCAGGTTTATTAAGTTTAAAAAATGGTTAAGTTCTGATGCCATATTTTGAAAACACAGACTCTTGGAAGGCAAATTTTAGCCAGATGTAACGCTTCCATGGATCTTTTGGACCTGCTGGAGCAAGTTCAGAGGAGGGTCACAAAGATGATCAGAGGGATGGAGCAGCTCTCTTACAAGGACAGGCTGAAAGAATTGGGCTTCTTCAGCCTGGAGAAGAGAAGGCTCAGGAGAGACTCATTGCAACTTTCCGGTATCTGAAGCAGGCCTACAAGAAGGCTGGGAAGGGAGTTTTCACAAAGGGCTTGTAGCAATAAGACAAGGGATAATGCATCCAAACTGGAAAGAGGTAGATTTAAATTGGAAATTAGGAGGAAATTCTTCACTATGAGGGTGCTGAGACACTGGAACAGGTTGCCCAGGGGGATTGTGGCTGCTCCATCACTAGACATATTCATGGGAAGGTTGGATGAGGCCTTGAGCAACCTGGTCTAGTGGGAGGTGTCCCTGCCCATGGCAGAGGAGCTGGAACTAGATGATCTTTAAGGTCTCTTCCAACCCAAACCATTCTATGATTCTATGTTTCCCCCTTAAAACAGAGCTTTTAACTGTTTCATAAATTGTTTTATTTTGGCTGTTCACTTTTTACACCCTTATGCTGTGATGTTTCTTTTCCATAGGGTTTTTATGAACTTAAGCATGAAGCTTTTCTGTACCCTGAACCCTGATGGGCCAGAGCTGGCAAGAGCTGCAGCTGAGGAAGACGGAGATAGCCAAAATTCACTGAAGACTGTGAGCATCAAGCAGAAGTGTTTGAAGGACAAGCACCTGAAGCCAGAAAGTCCCAACAAGTGAGGGCACTCCCTTGAAATTGCACTTGCAAAAGAAATACAGGAGACACCAAAAGAAGCAATGCAGTCTCTTCAAAAATTACTGTGAAACTAGTTATTTCTCCTGTGCTAAAAATCAAGCAATTTGCAAGTGTCCTGTATTCCTGGGAACAATTTTGAAAGAAAGAAAATTCTAAAATCACAACACATCAGAACACTTTGGATGACACCATCTAGCCTGGGAGTATAAGGCTGCATGTAAGCAGAAGTCTTGAAAGTCTCTTTATGGCTAGATCTGTCAGATCTTTAGATAATTTTAAAGTAAAAACAACACTGAAAGAAGGGGCATTTTCATTTAAACCAAAAAAATGTCACTTTGATTTCTACAGAGAGGAAGGCAGCAGACGACCAAGTGCAGTATAAACACATAAGTGTACTAAAACATGAAGCAGAGGAAACGCAAAACTAATGTGAAGGTACACTGTTTAGCAGGATTTCTGACATGTTAGACAAACTAAATTGTTGCACATGCTCTGAATGCAGTTCTCCTACATATGGGCATGTTGAATACACAGAAAAGGAGGTGAAGGGGCCATAGCATACGTAAAAAATATTTACAGTGACTAATTTGATCTATTGCTTTAAAGAAAAAGCATGAGAAAATTTGCCATATGCTTTAATGGCAGCAACTCTTGGCAATCAGCAAAATACAGGTCCAAAATGCACAACAGTGAAATTGTAACATGGATAGTACCATCTGTTAGACAAAAAAAAAAGTGATCAAAAATTACCTGTGGAATTCCTCACAAATTATTGCAATTCAACAATCCAAGTTGCTCATGGGAGATTTTAACAATACAGATTTGTACTGAATAATGCAAACAGTCTGACACTGATGAAAGTGGCTCCCTGTTGCTTGCAAGAGAATTTTATGATCCAGAAAGTAAGAACTTCAACCCCAGGAAAATCTCTTTCGGAAGCAGTACTTATTTATAGATACTCCAAGACTAAGGAAAGCTGTAATGGAAGTAATCATAATTGATAGCGTGAATTCTGCACAGAAGCAACAAATAAGTTCAGAGAGTGCAAGAACAGAAGGAGATGCAGCTGCACCAAGGAAATGCTGAGGCCTTAAGAAATCTTGAAAGTAATATGTAATTAATACAGTTTAACTTTTGCTTTGAGAGGATGGGAAAAGGTGCTCTCTTCTCATTCTGTGTTTATTAAACATCTGCAGGCAAATTTGGCAAATACCAGATGCTCAGTGAAGTATCTTTTAACAGGTTGATAAGCTTATTTCAGAACAATTGAATATTTTTTAAACCTGTCAGTGCTTTTGCATTCCACGTTACTTCGATGTTTCCGCATCCTGTGCTTTCCAGCATGAGAAGCAGCTGGCTGAAGTGTCACTTATGCCTGAATGGCTAAAGATAGCAATAGCTAATAAGAAAGAAAGAAGACTGATTTCAAGTCTCTCCAGAAAAACAGAGGTCAGGCCAGTGCTTCAAAATGAGAAGGATAGGCTAAAAAAAAAAACAACAAAACAACAGAAGAAGGCCTCAAAGGAGCAGAAGCATTATCGGGAGGTGAAGGACATCAGTTGATCAGGAGATCATCTCCATATCTTCTAAGAACTTTAGTTCACAGCTGAGCCCTTAGAAAACAACTCCAAATATCACCCATGCCAGAAAGAGACTCAGAAGATGGTCAAGGTGGTCCAAATACAGTTCCAAGTTCACTGGGTGTTTTAGTGCTATCTTTGTACTCTGTTCCAGACAAGCCTATGCCTCTCACTTCAGCTGCACTAGTTATTAGCAGATGCTCTTGGGACTAGTCAGAAGGATTTTGGGTGGGTGTTCCACAAGGCTTGCAGGACCTAGGTGTAATACAACAGTTGTTTCATACCTGAGAAATGCTACACATGAGATAAAATGGAATGGAATTATTTAGATTAGCTAAGAGAAATTAATTATGGTGGAATTTAAAGGTAGAATTTAAAAAAGGAGAGAAAACTTGTTGCAGCAGTAGGAAAAACACTCTGACATAAACTACTTCAAGTTGATGAGTAACATGCAGAGCCAGTAACACAAAGCTCCGGTATTTGGGATATACCAAACTAGATACACCACTGGAAAATGCAATCATTGGAAAATGCTTGCAATGAGAGAAGAATAGACTGCATGATTTTTTTGCCTTTCTAGTCTCAATCTATGATATTTTACATGTTCTGTGATGTGGATTAGCAATCTTTGAGTTTTGTGAGGTAATTCTGAGACAGTAATCAGTAATTTACATAATTAGCATAATAATATTTAATTATATGATTACTGTAAATATGTGTAAAACTCTAATGGTGTAATTAGAATGTGTAATTACTACTTGTAATTACATAATTAGGTACAATGACATAACTAAACTTCTTATGAAAAAAAAGGATGTTTACAAGCCCAGCTGTCAGAACTGGTGTAGTGCACAATTATACTGGTGGTATAAAAAAGGAAAGTTACTATTTTAATGTTATCTGTGCTAAAGTTAGCTCAAAAGTAGATGAATGCTAAAAGTTTGTGAACTGCGACATAGTACTAGAAGAATGCATTGACTTTCCTGAACAGGGGTAGTTCAATGATTACAGTCAGTGCAACCATTATTTCCATCCTTAATTACCTGTGGTTTATTAAGAACCCTTCGTACGCTTAGCTGAATAACACGAGTATAAAGAGTGGTATAATGAAAGTATTAAAATATCTACATTGTGTAGCATTTTCTAATCACTGATTAAAGTAATATATTACTTTTCTTGTAAGTCTTCAAAGCACACCTGATTTCACACTTCTCCCATGACACCATACTGCATACCATCAGAGTGGTACCTCCATATGCAGGTCACTACCCACAGGAAGTACAGAACAGACACTTTTTATCACTGCACTCCAGTGCTGCATTGTCATGTCCCCCCATTTCCCACACCACAGAATCATAGAATCATAAAATGTTTCGGGTTGGGAAGGACGTTAAAGATCATTTAGTTCCAACCCTCTGCCAGGGGCAGGGGCACCTCCCACTAGACCAGGTTGCTCAAAGCCCCATCCAACCTGGCCTTGAATATATCCAGTGATGAAGCATCCCTGGGCAGCCTGTTCCAGTGTCTCACCACCCTCACAGTGAAGAGTTTCTTCCTAATATCTAATCTAAATCTACCCTTTTCCATTTTAAAGCCATTACTCTCTGATAAAGAGTCCCTCCCCATCTTTCCTGTAGGCCACCTTTAAGTACTGAAAGGCCACGATAAGGTCTCCCTGGGCACTTCTCTTCTCCAGGCTAAACAACCTCGACTCTCTCAGCCTATACACACTTTGCAGCTGACAAATTAATAGTTACTGAAAAACACATTTTAAAACTTATGTCCTTGATCTCTACACCAAAGCAATTTGACTGTAGCATGCAGCCTTATCATAATTATAAAAATTCTTTAACACTCAACAGAAGCAGCCTTACAAATAACAGTGCTGGGCTTAGACAACAGAGTCCTGGGTCATAGGACTTATTAGAATTTATCTGCAGAAGCATCTCCAGAAAGGTCATTTGACTAGGTGATTGTCTTGCCAGTGTAAATCAGACAGTAGGTAGCATATTTTGCAATTCAGTAATGCTTTACTGACACTAGCAGAATTCTTTCACTATTTCAATAAAGGGGAAATCTCTACTTTTTTTGTCTATATATACTTTCTGTAATATACTTTTCAAAATAGAAATACGTATTTTTATATATATACACAAACGTAAAACCGAATCCATTATAATATGTACAACTTCACACACAAAGTTTATTTTTACATATACATACAAATTCATCTATAAAAAGAAATACAAAATAACAGATGATGATCCAGAAAATGCAATGATCACTTCAAGCAATAGCTCTGACTACCCCGTTTCTAGCAAAACAGGAGATTGCTTTTAATGTGATCTATAATCTGAGCAATGTTCATGTGCAGCCAAAAAAACAGAAGGGAGAAACTCTGAAGAGGTGGATGAGATTCCTGGTAGAATTCCAAATGGTAATTCAATTGCAGCTTATAAGGAAATACATGAAGTGATTCATCAGCAACTTTTGCAGAAAACTAATAATAGATGATCATTTTTTACAAATTGTTTCGGGTAGCCATATAGGCCTGTAGAATTCCTCAAAGCAAATCTTAATCTTTGATTTCTCTTTAGAATTATATACACATTATGTTGGATGCCTCAAATCTTTTGCCTCTTGCCTATACAAATCTGGGAATTTCTAGGGCTACTTCAGAAAATTCTCAGCTTGTCATTTGTGGCTATTGATCCATGTTGTTTAATCTCCATTCTTCCCCATGCAACCACAATGTGAATATAGAAGAAAAATGAATAATGTTCTTCAGCCCTGTAATGGTTTAATTTCTTTAGAATTCTGCTTGCAACATTTTTTTTTTTTTTTTTTTTCCCGCTACACATAGTGGATCTTCCTTGAACTAGAAGCCCCCTTTCTTGATTGTGGATGACTCCAGTATTTCAGGTATTTTGAATGTAGTATTTAATACTACAAATGCCAATATACAAATACTTTCCTTTTTCTCCCTAAGGTATGAGGCTCAACATATCTGGGGACTATATTAGCTTTTTCCACAACACCACCATATTAGTATCCTTAGTTCTACTAAAACACACAGGCTTTCTTTGCAGTATTTCAAACTTATGACCCCCTAACATCTGTTATTAACTGTTAAGTTAATGTACACTGCATTTCATACCGTAGCTGTTTGTTCTATTTTTGTTATTTTGGTCTTCAAGATTACCTCGTCTTTCATACAAGAAGAACTCCTTTATAGTAACAGCTTTAGGATTCAGACCGTCAGTAGCTTCATATTCAATGTTATTGGCAAAATCATGTGAGATTGTTCCCAGGAGAGACCCTGGAGGAACTCCATTAATGCTTTCTCTGTAAACCAATGGTCCAACTTTCAGAGGCTAGAGACATGTCCGTGAAAGTAACACATACTTTTGTATTGTTCTAAAATTTGTTGATCGCTGCTAATAATTACCATTGAAGACAGGATACTTGGCGAAATGAACCCCTAGCCTGAATCGGTTTTTGTATTTTTCTACTTTATACTATTTACTGATTCTTGTTTGACACCTAGATAATAATTTTGCATTTTACAAAAGTTTCCATCACATCAGATCCTTTACATGAATGCATGATAGATTTGGTCTCTTAAATTTCCTCCATTTTGAAAGAAATGATATGTCTATTTTGAGAATTATGTATTTGCAGACTAGAGAAATATTTCCATAGCATACTATAGTTGTTTCTGCAACATAATTTTTTATTTTATTTTTAAGAAGAGATATAAAAACAAGCAATACTTACTCTGTTGGCAGTTTCTTCCCATAAATTCACCTGGACATTCACAGGAATAGTTGGCAACGAGATCTGTACAGATTCCACCATTCTTGCAGGGTTCGGCTTCACATTCATTTACATCTGCAGGAAGCACAGAAGATAATGTCAGGATTAGCAAAGAGAAATTGTAAAAGCAGTAAGCACATGCTTTAAAGCACCAAACCACAACGTCTTTATACAATTGACTTTAGAAGACATAGATTCTTTTGCCCATCAAACACAATCAGTAAAGAATGCAATTAAACAGCCATGTTTTAGTAAAAAACAAAGCTATCTCACAAATTTAGCTAGTGTTGTATACCTACTGAAGTCTAACTGTGGCCCATGACACAACAGAATTTAAAATTTTGCTCACAGATTTTCACTGGAACTTCCAGAGGACATCAGGGCCACAAGTCACAGTTCAGCCTTAAATAAACAAATTCAATTAGTTCTAACAGAGTACTCATTAGTGATCCTTGCAACCTGAAGAAATGCAGCTACTTCTTTATCAACAGATGCCAGTTAAGAACATCTCTCAATTCATCTCAATTCATTAAACATCTAATTGACAAGGTTGTTTAACCACCTAAAAAATTTCCTTTCTGTGCATGAGTTAGTGGGCAAATTGAAACTAATAGCTTGATCAAGAAGCTTGCAAATTTTATTAAATTCTGAAGACAGAAAAGGTGGTTAATTTCATTTGAGTTCTCCTTTCCCAGTACACTTTGTCAAATGCTGCAAGAATAATATCCCCCTGTGTTTTTCAGTGTAGTAACCTTCAAGTAAGATATCAGATTCTTTTTCTCTAATGCAATCTAGCATTTTTCAGTCATCATAAATAGGCAGATGAAGAATAATGATATCTCATAATTAAGATTATCCATCTGCATTTATGTTTATTCTGTACGGAGCAGAAACGTTGCATGGATTTTATACATCATTCTCTCAAAGGGCTGCATACAGCTACACGTTTAAAAGATGGTAGCTCACACTAGCTTCATTAAGAGTTGAAGTCCTGTTGCATTAGACACTGCAAACAGCAAACAGAAAAGCAGTCTTTAGCTTGAACTACAATTTCACTTCACTCAGTTTTGCTTAAAGTGCATATTCATTTCGGATACAGTTTCTGATAAAGTGCATGTGCATAGCACAGAAGTAAGCTCAAATGAGAAGATGCTTGACAGAGATGAACTAGTTGCATTCATTGGTAGGCGAATCGTCCTATGAAGTAATACCCCTCGCTGTTGTGCTGAATGTGCTTCTGTCTCCAGAATGCAAACCCAGTTTGCACTGGCATATACAAATTAAAGAAGATACTACATAACTTTCTAAATCTGATGCAATAATGCTTGTGCAGAAAGAGCAGAATTTGGCTCTGTCAACAAAGCTGCTCGATTTCTGGTAGTTGAGTATGTAAGTTTTGTACTTTTATTTTTATTTTTTACATTTACCAGGAATCTAAGTACACAAATTCAGTGTTTTAATGTACACCACTTGCCTAGATGTGATTGATTCTGTGATGTCTCTGGGGAAGTCAGTACCTCCAGTCTGTTCTGCAGATCCAAAAAGCTGTGTAGCTTTTGTGTTATGTATGCAAAGTATGTGAGGTAGGTTGAAAACCACCTGAATGGCTGGGCCCAGAGAGTGTTGGTCAGTGGTATGAAGTCTAATTGGAGGCCACTATCAGTGTACTTGTGGAGCCAATAATGGTCCAATCCTATTCAACAGCTTCTTTAATGGTCTGGTTAATGGTGCAGAGTGCACCCTCACCATGTTTGTTGATGACACAGCTGAGAGAAGTGGCTGACATGCCACGGAGTTGTGCTGACATCCAGAGTGACCTCAACAGGATGGAGAAATAGGCTGAAAGAGGAAACTCGTGAAGTTCAACAAGAAGTCCAAAGTCCTGCCTCTGCCCCTGGGGAGGAACAGCCCCATGCACCAGTGCACACTGTGGGGCTGACCAGCTGGAAAGCAGCTTGGCAGACTAAAATCTGGGGGTCCTGGTGGACGACAAGTTGACCATAAGACAGCAATGCACCCTCCTGGCAAAGAAGGCCAACAGCCTCCTGGGCTGTATTAGGCTGAGCATTGCCAGCAGGTCAGGGTAGATGATCCTTCTCCTCTACTCAGCACTGGTGGGGCCAAACCTAGAGTGCTGTGTTGAGTTCTGGGCTCTCCAGTATGAGAGAGACACAGACATACTGGAGGGAGTCCAGCAAGGGGACACTAAGATCATTAAGGGAGTGCAGAAACTCTCTTGGCAGGAAAGTCTGAAAGCACTGGCACTGTTTAGCTTAAAGAGGAGGGTCAGGAGAAAACTCATTCTGTACATAAATATCTAAAGGGATGCTGCAAAGAAGATGGAGCCAGGCTCTTTTCAGTGGTGGCTAGTGACAGTACAAAAGGCCATGGGCACAAACTGAAACACGGTTGTTCCATCTTAACATCAGAATATACTTTTTTATTGAGGATGACTAAGTAGTGGCACAAGTTGCGCAGGGAATTTGTGGAGTCTCAATCCTTGGAGATATTCAAAACCCATTTTGGATATAGTCCTGGGCAACCAGCTCTAGACACCTCTGCTTGAGCAGGATGGAGTGGAGCAGACGACCTTCACAGGTCCCTTTTGCCCTCAACCCTTCTGTGATTCTGTGATAATGTTCATGTTGCTGTGAACAGAAATGCAGGGACAGACTTTCAGCTAAATGTGGAGGCTAGTTTCGGTACTTTGAACCCAAAACATTTCAGATTCTTATACTAAAATTGATGATGGTTACTGATCTCTAAGCTTCTTTTGAAACTCTTGTCTATTTGTTGCCCGTAAAGATATCACATACCGGACTAATAAAAATTCACAGGGTTAGCTGAATTTCTGTCTGTTAAAGAGGAAGAAGAGTGACAGCTCAGTGTGATAGAAATAAAACCTGACAAGGGAAATAACCAAAGAACAAACCTGCTGAATTTTAGATTAAGTTCTTTATATGTATTTATTAAATTAACAAGATTCTTTGGCTCCCTATTTGCCTTTTTAAGAAAAGCCCATTAACCTTATGTTTTCATCAGGTTATTCATCATTTTAATACAGGCTAACACATTTGTGCGGAAAAAAATATTAAGGTCACTGTGAACTAAAAAACATTAAGTGAACATATGAACTATCTCTTAGCTGGAGAAAGAAAGGTAGCAATTTATCCTCTTAAAAGCTTTTCTGTGTAAAGATATGTTCTCAAGATATTTAAATTTTTCTAATTTGTCGTTCCTATAGAAATATGTAGGAAAAAATGCACAGCTTTCCAGCATATTTCATATTGTCTATGTGATGATCTAGAAAACAGGCCGAACCTTAAGTACCAGATACTCTAAAAGCAATACTCATAGTCTAGCCCTATGGAGCAAGTAGCTATGATCAGTGAGGAAAGATGGAGGTTTTTAATTATTATTATCTTTGTTACTTGGATCCTATGGTAATTTTTTTCCAGTAATTTGAGAACTTTTAGTCCCATCAGTTCAAACAAATATGACAAGTTTGATACATTTGATTAGTGAAAGACTTGCTCATTGTGTAGCATCCTGTTTGATACCAGAACAGATGCTTAGTTGGAAAGATAATGAACTGTATTGAGATAAAGAAAGGAGCATAAATTCTACATAATTACTTAATTTACTAATCATTACTTCATTTGATTGAATGTGCAGATGTAGAATTGTTAATTAAAAATATTTCCTGCACATTGTGGTCAGATTTAGTTCAAATTCCTAGATGGGCCAATTATAATACTAAACTTACACCAGCTGGTGAGTTTCTTTCTTCTAAAACTCGTATATTCCCTTTTGAACTTTGTTATATTGTCATGATTAGAAGTAAATTTGACTAGAAATCTTAAAATGCCAGAGTTTCTGGAGTAGCTGCTACTAAAGACAGCAAACGTTCCTAAAGAGAAGCTTGCTTTATGTTGTCAGATATGAATTCCCAACTATGTGAGAAGGATGTGTATTTAATATGAATTAACTAATACAAAGTAAAATCACTGTAGGTTGCTCATGATTTTTCAGGTAAGCTTAGGTTTTATGCTGGGTCAGATTTTGATGTGTAGTTCAGGTAACAATCTGATGCATTGCAGTAACTAAAACACAGAGAACTGGGTACTACCAGAGAATTCAGAGTTCTTCACAGAGGGACCTAGTAAGACTGTTCAATACTGAGTGAAACGAGATTCTGAAGAGGCTTAAGGGCTAGAATAGAAAAAGCCTGTATTTCTAAATAGTATTCAGATTACATAAAAAACTCCTAAAATAATCAACAAGCAAAAATATCCAACCCCCATCATGCCCAGTTCCCCAACATTTCTCTACTAAAGATGGATTCTGAGATTGATGGTAACAAGGAAACAGTGAGCATTTTCTGAAAACAGATTGTTCCTTGAGTAAGAGCTTGAAGGGCTAAACCAGTTGGTTAGGAAGTAAAGGCTATGCTAAGGTTTTTTATGCTGAAGATGATTAAGTTTACATTTCCTACTTCCTAAGATCAAACCATAACCACAAAGCTATTAAGCATGCTTCTGTTTGAAGCACGGTCATCATGCACCCTGGAACAGAAGTCTGCTGTCAGAAACCGGGCAAGTAAGAGAGAACCAAGCTATATAAATTGTGACTTGGAGAATCATCACAAGGCACAGTTCTGGAGTTTTGTCCTTCTTTGCTGGATTTCATATATTCTAAGTATTTAATAGAACATGAATACAAACTAGTACTGTACTTTTAAACATAAAGTAATTAAAAATACATAACCCTGATTTTGGACTTCACCTGTTAAATGCAGCCACATGTGTTTTCCTGAACAATTATCCCACATGAAATGGTTGTATAAATTGTGTAACTGCTATAAACAAAAATTTACCTATTAATTACTACCAATAATTTGAGTTATTCAGCAAGCTACTTGGTGTAAACCTGACTTTTTGTGATGAAGGGACTGGTAAGGTCAGTTAGTTGTTTTTGCCAACACAGCTTGCGCTTTGGCTGCAAATGCACACCAGTGTCTTGTTCCTGTCCCCTGCTTGGTTTACATGGCCCAAATTCTTGGTTCCTGGCACCCAAACCCTTGTTTCTGATCCAGGACCACCTTTTGCAATACAGACTTCCCGAAGTTCCCTCCTGTTGGGAGGGAATTCTTTAATTTTATACTTCTTCTGGCTTCCTGATCATACTTAGTCTCCTCATTTCAAGTCTAAGTCATGTTTTTAATCAGTCTTCTCTCTTGATAAAATGGTTGGCCCAACAAAGGCATAACATCTTGGTTTAAGAGCCCATTCTGGCAGTCAGCTTGGACCTTATTAGGAGCACTGATTAGACGTAACCCGGTTATGTCTTACTAGTATTCTGAATAATATTTTCCTTAATAAAGTCAATTTAGTATATAGGGAACAGATGGAAACAGAAGATAAACAGATTATAACCTCTGTATCACAACCAGCTTCTGTGAAGACCAACTACTATATATTGGATACAGACCAAGTCACAATTTCAGAAGTACAACACCTTCCTGTCCCCCAACTTTTTATATATTTTAAAAAAAACCCAGAAAACTTAGAAACTCCCCTACCCAGTTCTAGTTCAAAATAGAAATTGTTGATAACTAACAACATGTTCAAATGCCTTTGCATTTGGAAACTGCTAAGGCATAAAGTGGAGAAATGTGTAGTATGGAATAATTATCTTTTAGCTGGAGCTTAGTCTAGGCTTTTCTGTAGTTGGTTGATGTTTCTTGATAGATTTTTAAAATGTATTCTCTATATTTTTTCTTTATTGTATATTGATCCTGAAAGATTTAATTACCTGAATAAGTACTATATCAGTAAGTCCACACAAAGTGCATCATCCTGCAGAATTTTGTAATATCTTGTTATTATTTAAATGTGAGCTTTCAGATAGTCAAACTTTTCATTATTACTTTCCTAGAAATAGCAGATTTTGTTAATACAGATTTAATATTAATATATGTTAATATAGATTTGTACTAAATCACTCAAGCATCATATTATTTTACATGTCATTAAATGGTAAATCTCCATTGAATAGAATAAAATTATTTGACTCAAGAGAATCAATAGAATTTAATATTAAGCTACTTAGTTAAATGTTAAATTTTGATGGATTACAGCACTTTATGTATAGAAGGACACACCTCCTTCAAGAGTAGGAGATTTTAGGTAAAATATTGACCAAAAAAAAAAAAAGAAAAAAAAAAAGAAAATATTATTTCTCTTATTCCTGTGGTTTACTAAAACAATCTTAAATTATAAAAGTCTACTAAATGAGGAAGAACTCATTTTTTTTTTCCAAGAAGGTAAAAAAATATCTAAAAAAATGTGTTTAAAAAGAATGAATAAGCATTACCAGAATGTTTTCAAGTGCAGGTAGATCACGTTCAATATTTGGTTAAAATATACAGTAGAGGTAAATAATTACCATGGTAATAATAAATTTTATTCTTGTTAATTATAGGTTTAAGAAAATTTCTAACCTCTTTCTGAAGAAGTTTCTCCCTATAATTAATGTAAGGAAAAATAAGCTCTAAGTTCAGCTGTAACTGTTCCTTTCTTTAACCAGGACTATACAAAACCAAGCACTAATATATTACTGATGCAACCCTAGTGTGAAACATTTAAAAAGAACTAGAGCATATTCCCATGAAATTTAGGAATTTAGTATGTATTATTAAATCTGAACTGGACATATTAAATGCATATTCAACACAGGACAGACATCTGTTCAAATTCAGTGCTTTTTCAAAGTAAATTTCCTGACCACAGAAGGCTCTAAAAATGCTGAGCCAAATAACCTGCAGGAAACTTCAACTATAATGTCATACTGTAGTGATTCACTGTTCAGATATCCTTATTATCTGATCTTGAAAAAGAGCAGAAAATAGCTTTACACTTGAGTTGAAAAAGCACGAGCTATTTGCTCCCCACCCTTAGAGGCTAAACATAATATCATTCCTACCCTCACTATACTATATAAAGTTTTCCTTCTGCAAGTATTTGGTACAACATATCGTGATAGATGTCCTCCAGAATAATCAATAACAGAGTTGCCTGTTAGAATTTGTCATCATTCAGTACAAATATTTCAGAAAGCATTTTTCTATTAATAAGAGAGTATGTCAGGTAAAAGGGTTACTAAAGTTGTGTTCTGAAACGAAAAAGAGCACTGTGATTCTGGTGTTGGTCTCTTCTCTCAAATTACTAATGATAGAATAAGAGGAGATGGCCTCTAGTTGTATCAGAGGAGGTTTAGATTAGATATTAGGAAGAAATTATTTACTGAGAGAGTGGCTGGGCACTGAAACAGACTGCCTAGGGAGGTGGTGGAGTCACCATCCCTGAAGGTGTTTAAAGAACAAGTAGATGTAGCATGTGAGGCTATGGTCTAGTGGTTAGAGAGATGTTGGGATGAAGGTTGGCCTTGATGATCCTGGTGGTCCTTTCCAACCATAATGATTCTATGATTATAAGTAGGCAAACCAAGCAAATAAAAATGAAGGCTAGACATAAGTGAGACTTTTGGCTTGACTATGTATGAATGTTTGAGATACCCTTATAACCAGCAATATCCATCAAGATCTAAACACATTAAAAAACAATATTGAGAAGAGTTCAATTGCTTCCATCTAGAGTTCTGTCAGAAACTACCTCATAGCCATCCTTCCTAATGTAACAGAGTTGCCTTTTAAAGGAATTTTGTATCCTCTTAGGCTTCTTTAGGCTAAGTTACACTTTGTTTTTTTCGTTATGTCTCTGTAAGAATCTCTCTTAAAAGAAAAAAAAAAAAAAAAAGGATTCCAACAACCCTGAAAACACTGTTTTTTTTTTCCTTAGTTACAAAAAAATTTGAAATATATAGCTATGATTCTGTTCACTTTAATTTGTAAAGAAATCTGAGTTCTGAGAAACTGAAAATGAAAAAATATTTTGAAGTTTTTTAATATGACATGTTCTTAAATTTAATGTGGCAAGTTAAATCTTTAATTTTGTCGAAACAAATTTTTTTACTGTGACTGATTTCTTTCTTTATCATCTTTTCCATCTATAATTTACACCTCTGTTCAAAGTAACGCTGTTATGATATCAGTGAATCTTTTGTAGTATCTATCTGTAAAATCGCATTGTAAAATAGGTTATCTATAGCATTTTCCTACCTTTCTTCATGTTCTGTAATGACATTTCCCCTATGAAACCATCACTTTAAAATTTCCAATCTAAAGTTTTCAGGTCCCTTATGAATACATTTCAATAGCAACTATAACCAGAGTTTTCAGAGTGCTAAGATTAGCTGTAGAACTGTTAGAAAAATAATAATAATACAATATGAATAAAAGGACCAAATGAAATATTTTGAACAATATTGTTCTTCTTTTGGCACTTTGAAATAAAGCAAAAAAAAACCCCAAATTAGTCAATTTAAGAATTGCTCGGAACCTAGAGGGGCAACCTCTCTGAGCACTGCAAAGTTTATGCATCACTCTAATACACGTTTGACATTTCATGTGCTCTGCACATTTTATAACGTGCAGGTTTTTCAGCAAGAGTAAATATAAATTATCTCTGTATTTTTTTCACTCCAAAAGTTGTTTTTACTGTTTTCCTTAGAAACTGTTGGAAACTAGGTAAAAGAATTGTGAGATCACAGAATTAATTTCATAGAAGTCTAATGGGAACTTCTAGCGAGAGTGTAAAGGTGCCTGTTGGCTTCAAAGGATGTCAAGTGGATTCTGCATTAGGTATAGCTCTACAGGAATCTTTGCCGAAGTAACTATACATCTTGTTGCCTTCACAGCAGTATTTGTGTCTTTATTTTAACACTTTTTTTGTGTATTTTGAAGATAACTTTCTCTCTCTATTTCTGTTTTGAAAGCTCCTGTAAAATTGACTGTTGCTCTGATGATACAATGAAATATGAATTCACATAGGTGCCTACTGCCTGCCTTGGAATATTTTTATCTTTCAGTTATAGTCACTAATAAGTTATTACAATTTTCTCTGTCGACTCACACTTCTGACATCGGACTACGTCAGTATTTCTGGATCTTCTATTTACCTGTTTAAATGCGTATTTATAGCTTTTCATCTAAGGTAATTTAAATTTAACAGAATTTTGGAACAGCATTCCCAGGACCTTTCTTATTAGTTTTAAAAGAGTTTGTACTTTAAAAGTTTTATATAAATTAAAACTTATTTTCCATTTTTAATTACTTTTAATGTATAATGGCATGAAAACCTTCACCCCATTAAGTAACTTATCATTTAATTTTACATTCTAGAAGCATGTCTTCAGGGCAACAATTCCTATCATTTCCGATGAATGTTATTAGAATAACTGGCTATTTATATAACAAGCATTTGACAAATCATTTTAACTGTAGCTGAGAAAAAAAAATCATATTAAAATGTGAAATCTTATTACAAGCAATGCTCCAAAAATCTCAGCTTCAAGACTAAACTTAAATTATCCAACATTAGACAGTAACTTCTAACTGGATTATTTGTTAAAATAGTATAGGTGGGCTCATGGCAGGAAGCTTAATTAGTTTCAAAGCAAGTTTGAACCCAGATCAGTAAATTACTGTATTTCCCTCCACATATCCCCAAATAATTGTATTCTTTCAAACTGCAGTTGCTTATGCATTTCAGAATAGACTGAGTGTAGAGATACATCTTTTTCACAAGTACAGTTATAGCAAGTGCTTTGAAAAATGTTATTAGACCAATGGGTCCTGGAGGATATGTTGATGGATGTTCTGAAATGACTAAACCAGATGGTTATATTTGTTCACATGCCTGTATTTGATATACACAAGGTGAAGTGTATTCCTTCATGGCCAATCTATATACAACTCATTTAAGCTCTCATAAAAACTTGTCTGTGGGACTTCAGTACACTTATGTGTAAATGTTGCATAAGTGCAACAGAAGAACATAAACGTGCTGTATAAAGGTCATTTCCACTCTGCTAACACCTTTCAAATTCATACTCCTAGTTTCTCATAAATATATGCATGTTTTATTGTTTCTGAATCCTATTGTTAGATTTAATCACAGAAATTATCTAGAACTGTAAGTAAGAGAACAGGTTAGATCTTTTGGCACAGTCCTCTAACCTTCTTTACTCTCCAACGGCTGTGGAGTATCACATTTTATTACATTTAACATATAGGGACACAGACTAAGACCACTTTAGAAATCTCTTTGGAGTTATGGAGAGTTAGCAAACAAATAGATGGTTAATACCTGATTAACCAAATATCTGTTATTCATCAGAGCAAATCCATGGATATATCCTTAGTGCTATAAGGATTATACATTTACTTATAGTATGTGTACAAGAGCAAAAGAAAAGACCTGGGCAACTAGAAGTTAGTCACTCTCACCTCAGTTCCCTAGAAGATGATGAAGAAAGCTGTTCTGGAGAGCATTTCCCAACATATGAAGAACAAGATGGTGATGCAAAGTAGTCAGCATGGATGTGTGGAGAGGGAGAAAGCCTGCCTGACCAAGCTGATAGCCTTCTACAACAATATAAATGGGTCAGTGAATGGGGGTGATTAGTGGATGTTGTTTACCTCAACTTCAGCTAAGACTTTTAACATTGTCTTCCATAACATCATAGGCAGCCTAACTGTGTGCAGGTTAATTAAGTGGACAGTGAGGTGGATTAAGAACTAGCTGAATGGCTGGGTTTGGAGGGTGGTGATCAGTGGCCAAAAGTCCAGCTGGGGGCAAATCACAGATGGTGTATACCAGGTGTTAATTCAGGGGGTTGACACTGATCAGCATCTTCATTAATGTCCCGGACACTGGGACAGCACACCCTCAGTAAATTAGCAGATGGCAAAAAAACTGGGTGAGTAGCTGACATGCCAGAGTTGTGCTGACATCCAGAGTGACCTCAACAAGCTGGAGAAATGGGCTGAAAGAGGAAACTCGTGAAGTTCAACAAGAAGTCCGAAGTCCTGCCTCTGCCCCTGGGGAGGAACAGCCCCATGCACCAGTGCACACTGTGGGGCTGACCAGCTGGAAAGCAGCTTGGCAGACTAAAATCTGGGGGTCCTGGTGGACGACAAGTTGACCATAAGACAGCAATGCACCCTCCTGGCAAAGAAGGCCAACAGCCTCCTGGGCTGTATTAGGCTGAGCATTGCCAGCAGGTCAAGGTAGATGATCCTTCTCCTCTACTCAGCACTGGGGAGACACAGAATTGTAGAATGATTTGGATTGGAAGAGACTTTCAAAGATCATCTAGTTGCAATTTCTCTGCTGTGGGAAGGGTTATATTTCACTAGATCAAGTTTCTTAAAACCCCACCCAACCTAAACTGGAACAATTCCAGTGATCAAAGAATCACAGAATCACAGAATGGTAGGGTTGGAACGGACCTCTGGAGATCATCTAGTCCAACGCCCCTGCCAGAGCAGGACCATCTAGAGAAGGTTACACAGGTGGGTTCTGAATGCCTCCAGAGACAGAGACTCCACCACCTCTCTGGGCAGCCTGTTCTAGTGCTCTGCCACCCTCAAAGTAAAGAAGTTCCTCCTGACGTTTAGATGGAACTTCCTGAGGCCAAGTTTATTTCCATTCCCTCTTGTCCCGTCACTGGGCACAGCAGAAAAAAGATTGGCCCTATCTTCCTGACATCCACCCTTTAAGTATTTATAAGTGTGGATGAGATCCCGATCTCAGTCTACCCTCAGTCGTCTCTTCTCCAGACTAAGTAGACCCAAGTCCCTCAGTCTTTCCTCACAGGGAGATGTTCCAGTCCCCTAATAATCTCAGTAGCCCTTCTCTGCAGCCACTCTGGCAGCTCCCTGTCGCTTTTGAACTGGGGTGCCCAGAACTGGACACAGTACTCCAGATGCAGCTGCACTAGGGCATAGCAGAGAGGAAGGAGAACATCCCTTGACCTGCTGGCCACACCCTTCTTCATGCACCCCAGGATGCCATTGGTGGCTCATGGGCATCCTGCTGTCCACCAGGACTCCCAGATCTTTTTCCACAGAGCTGCTTTCCAGCAGGTCAGCCCCTGACCTGTCCTGGTACATGGCGTTATTCCTCCCCAGGTGCAGCACCCTGCAGTTGCCCTTGTTAATAATGTTCCTCTCCAGCCAACTCTCCAGCCTGTCCAGGTCTTGCTGAACAGCAGCACAGCCTTCTGATGTGTCAGCCACCTCTCCCAGTTTTGTGTCATCAGCAAACTTGCTGAGGATGCACTCTACCCCTTCATCCAGGTCATTGGTGAATATATTGAACAGGGCTGGACCCAGTACTGACCGCTGGGGAACACCACTTGTCACCGATCTTCAACCAGATTCTGTGCCATTAATCACAACCCTCTGAGTTCTATCTTTCAGCCAGTTTTCAAGCCACATCACTGTCCATTCATCTAACCCACACTTCCTAAGCTTGACTACTAGGATGCTGTGGGAGACAGTGTCCAACGCCTTGCTGAAGTCAAGGTAGACAACATTCATCGCCCTCCCCTCATCTATTCATCCAGTCATTCCATTGTAGAAGGGTATCAGATTAGTCAGATGTGACTTCCCCTTGGTGAATCCATGTTGACTACTACCTATAACCCTCTTTTCCTCCATATGCTTCGAGATGATGCCCAGAACAATCTGTTCCATCACCTTTCCAGGGATGGAGGTGAGGCTGACTGGTCTGTAGTCTCCTGGATTCTCCTTCTTCCCCTTTTTGAAGACTGAAGTGGCATTTGCATTCCTCCAGTCCTCAGACACCTTGTCTGATCTCCAGGACCTTTCAAAGATGATGGAGAGTGGCCCAGCAATGACCTGTGTCAGCTCCCTCAGCATCTGCGGGTGTATCCCCTCAGGACGCATCGACTTAGAGGTATCCAGTTTACTTAATTGCTCTTTAACTTGATCCTCCTCAACCAAGGGGAATTCTTCCTTTGCCCAGACTTCTTCTGTTTCCTCCAAAGTCTGGGACTTCTGAGAGCTGACTTGAGCAATGAAGACTGAAGCAAAGGTGGCATTCAGTAGCTCTGCCTTCTCTGCATCCTCTGTCACCAGTTCACCTGTCTCATTCAACAGCCAACCCACATTTTATCTCGTTTTCCTTTTGCCTCCAATATTCTTGAAGAAACTCTTCCTGTTGGCTTTGACATCCCCCACCAGGTTTAATTCCAAGGAGGTCTTGGCTTTCCTCGTTTCATTCCTGCATACTCTTGACAGCATTCCTGCAATTGTCCCAGAAGATCAATGCCCTCTTTCACTTACTTTAGACTATTTTCTTTCACTTGAGCTTTTTCAGAAGCTCCCTGCTCAACCATGCAGGTCTCCTGCTTCCCTTGCCTGATTTCTTGCTCTTAGGGATACACCGATCCTGAGCTTTGAGGAAGTGGTTCTTGAATACCAACCAGCTGTCTTGGGCCTCCCTACCTTCTAAAGCACTAACCCATGGGACTTCACCAAGCAGTTTCTTGAAGAGGTAAAAGTTAGCCCTTCTGAAGTCTAGTGTTGCAATCCTACTTCCTGTTTTGTGCATATTACCCATGATCCTGAACTCTATCTTCTCATGGTCACTACAGCCAAGGCTGCCCCCAACCTTAATGGCTTCCACCAGTCCCTCCTTGTTAGTCAGTATTAGGTCCAGTAGTGCACCGCTCCTTGTTCGTTCCTCCACCACTTGTGTCAAGAAGTTATCATCAATACACTGGAGGAACCTCCTGGACCCTGCGAGTCTGGCTGTGTGGCCTTCCCAACAGATATTGTGGTAATTGAAGTTCCCCATGAGAACTAAGGCCTGTGACTGTGAGGCAACTCTCAGCTGTCTGTAGAAAGCCTCATCAACTTCCCCATCCTGATCAGGTTGCCTGTAACAAACCCCCACAATAATGTCACCCATATTAGCCCAACCTTTGATCCTTATCCACAAGCTCTCAACTTGCTCATAATCCACCCCCAGGGAGAGCTCAACACATTCCAGTTGCTCTCTCACATAAAGAGGACATAGCCATCCATGACAGTGTTCCAGTCGTGTGAGCTACCCGACCATATCTCAGCTATTGCAGTGAGATTGCATCCCTGAGATCGCACACAGATTTCCAGTTCCTCCTGCTTATTCCCCATGCTGTATGCGTTGGTGCATAAGCATTTCAGAGAGGGAGTTAAGCATTTAGTTTTCACCCTTGAGGGGTGGTAGGCCTTCAGATTCACAGAATTTCTAGCGCTCTGCCCCACAAACACTGAGTTACCACACCCAGGTGCTTCTCTAGCAAACCTGGTTTTGTCTTTTTCCCCCTTTGGACCTAGTTTAAAGCCTGTTCAATAAGCCCCACCAACTCATGTGCAAGAATCTTTTCTCCCCTTTAAGACTGCTGAGCTCCGTCTGTAGCCAGCAGGCCCAGTGCCGCATAAACCTCCCCATAATTAAAAACCACAAAATTCCACCGCTGGCACCAGCCTCTGAGCCACATATTCATCAGATGTGTTTTCCTGTTCCTTTCAATATACTTCCCTGCCGCTGAAGGGATTGAGGAAAACAACCTGCACCCATGCTGGGGCATCTGGAAATGCTGTGTCCATTGATGGGCTTCCCAGTACAAAAAAGACATGGATTTTTTGGAGCCAGTCCAGCACAGGGTCATGGTCACTAAGGGACTGGAGCAATTGACCTACAATTGAGAGAGCTGAGACTGCTCAGTCTGCAGAAGGGGAGGCTCAGGGGAATCTTACGCTCATATATAAATATCTGGTGGGAGGGAATGAAGACAAAAGGACCAGCCTCTTTTCAGAGGTGCCCACTGAGCGGACAAGAGGCAATGGGCTCTACTTAAAATACAGGAAACTCCATCTGAACAGATTTTCTTACAGTGAGAGACCAAACACTGGAGAGAGGTTGTGGAGTCTCCATCTGGGCAAATGTTCAAAACAGGACTGGACATGGTCCTGGGCAACCTGCTCTAGCTCACCCTGATTAAGGATGGGGGTTGGACTAGGTGAACTCCAGAGGTTTCTTCCAACCTAAACAATTCTGTGATTCTATGATATATGCATACGGTATGTATGTCATGTATATAGTAGGTATTACCTGTGGCAAATAAACTTATTTACTAACCACTTATCAATCATTTTATCTTTTGGACTACGGTAATTTCCTTGTCTCCTCTGCAAATGTGAAAAGGAAGACCACATCTCCCTCCCCAGAAAAGATGCACAATGTGTATGAAGTAGTTCTCTCACATCACCAATGACAGTCTAGTACAGAAAGGTAAATATTTATTGCAGTGACTTCTGTATCCATCTGACTGACAGCTCCATTACCTCAGGGCACATACACCCTGGTTGCTTTTCATGACTCACACAGAGTTATATGTCCTGTGCTAAAAACATCTCTCATAACTGGAACTTGTATTTATGGCAGCTGGCCCAGACAATGTCACCTTTGCTTGATGAACCCATCAAATAAGACCTATTCAAATAGGTTTATGCATTTTCCACAACTAAGTTTAGCAGCTAAGGAATTGCTTTCCAGTCGATACATATAATCTGTACCATAACTTAGAGCCATAGGTGGTACAATCCCTGTAAAGGATCTTTATTTTTGCTCAAAAATGGGAGGATATTCTCTCTCTGCTAGAGTGCTGAAATAATGAAGTCAAAAATAAATACTGTGAGCTCTAAATTTTAGATTTGAGCAAAGGGTCCTTTCACTGTTCACTTTTTTTTCTAATTTTGGTGTGTGTCTTCGGCAGTGTTATTCTGAAACTCTCTAAAATATTAAGTACTACTAACAAAGAAAATAGAAAGGATGAGAAAAGAGCAGATTAATTTCTAACAATGAAAACCACTAGTATGGAAGAGAATATTGCTTTTAAATAAACTCTAAAAACTACATGAGAGTAATGATTGTATGCATTAACAGCTCTGCTAGATACACCAAAGGATCACATAGAATACATTTCAGAACCAGATGCCTTGCTGACTTGTGTAGAGGAAAAAATGAAATCTGACAATATTACAAAGTTTATCTATTATTTGCAGGTAAATAGGAATTTAAATTGTCTTTTATGTTGTAATGCATACACATCTGGATCATGGAACACCAATTCACTGCTAATCCTTTGTTGTAAGGGGCAGTTCCTAAATAATATCATTTTCGCTCACTCAAGGTCAAGCACAGATCCCAGTAGAAGTCCTGAGATGATAAGAAACTACCAAAGCTCTGTGCACTTGGGCAGAAAAGCATCACAGTAAGAAGTAGTAAGAACTAACATTCCTCTGGAAAGCCTTATCTGTGCTTTTATTAACAGCAGTTACCAAAAGGGGGTACATCAGTTTCAGCATTTTATCTAATCTAAGATTTTATGTCCCTCTGCATGTTCATGTCTCCCCAGTTCTCTAGGACCTAGCACTATCTATTTTCAGTGACCTATTCCTACCAAAATTCCTTTATTGTCATTAGTTTGAACACGTGCAGACAAGCCTGGTGGGATGATTCAGACTGAAGTCTTATGGGGATGTATTCTCAATGAAGATAGGCATCATCACTTTTGGCAGTATCAGGCAACCACACCAGAGGATTAAACAAAATTCAGGCCAGATCATGAGACTTCAGAAAATCAGGTGCCTCTCATGATGTGAGACATTAACAAGTCATAAGAAGAGGAAGATAAACAAGATCTACTCATTGTTTTCATTGTACTTGGAGAAAAGCATAGGTACTGACAGGCAAGGCTATGTCTACATTTGTGAGTAGTCTGGTATTACAGAGTTATAGCTGTAGAGTGAAATTATTACAGCTGAGGACATAATGTCTGCATGTCCCTATACAGATCCCAGGGATATTTTCTCCGTACAAGGTCTAGGCTGGATGGAATGCCTATTTACCCACTGGAATTTTTTATGTCAATTCCCAGCGTGTACACTAGGAAGACTACTAGACTATTTTCTTTTAGATTATTTTCATCTCAAAGGCATCCAGTTCTTGTGCTTTGAGACTGCTGTCATGTGAAGCAAGCACAGTAAGTAAAGATGATCAAGAGATTTTCTTTAAAAATGCACTCCTGATTCAAACTAAAACAGTCATCCAGATGCCCTACAGAAATAATTGTATGTTATTTAACACAGCAGAATAAATGCAAGGCAGAAGAATATCCTGGGTATTTATATGCAAATGTGACAGTACCATGAGTTTTGCTTGAGATATTTTATGAATACAAAGGGAATACATTTGTAATGCAGATTGGTAGATACTATTAGACTATTATCTCATTATACTGAGCTTCAAGTCCAAGTACTGTTTTTTCAAGTATTGCACACAAAGGTAATGACTCTGATGCTATATCCTTCTCTTCCTCTGTATACTGCTTACCTACAAATAAACCCACTAATCTCAAAAGTGTATCCACATAAATAAATACTACTTATAATTTCAAAAAAGTAGCTAGACTACTGAATATGTTTCTGGATCTTCCTTCTTAAAAGTTTTTTGGCTTCTTCATACTGCTCACTCTGTCTGTGGCATAAAAACACCTGATGACTAAGTTCTCTCTTTCTTTGATTTTTAGAAAAAATGTCATATGAATTGTTCAAGTTCCAAAGATTTAAGTCAGTCATATAATTTTCAACTAGTTCAATAAACAATGGAAATACTGGTATTCTACATAGTAACAGGGAATGGTGCAGCCGTATGCCAGCATGAGTTCCTAACACAAATACAATATTTTAATTCTACATCCTTGACACACCTACACACACAGATGGTTGAGTACAGTAGATCTTGCAGTGGCAGAATAATAAGAAGAAAAAAAAGGAAAAAGATCTAAATTACAAAACTCATCTTTTTTCTAAAAGCTGCTTCCTACACAGAAGGATCAGACTGTGCCACAGTGTGACACAATTCTAAATAATAAGTTTTATCTAATTAAACAATGAGACTTCCTTTCAAGATTTCATTATCTTCATTATCTTCCTCACAGAAATTTGCTGGTATATCTATAATGAATCTGTAAGCACAACAAAGGCTGAAAGCAATTCTTCCTTTGACGCTGTAGCATGGCCATGTTGTTCCTAAGCCATCACAATTGCTGAAATTGTCTTACAATTCCCTATGTCTATCTAAACAGGCATAAAAAGTAAGGAGAAGGAACAGAAAACAGATGCTTTGTTCAGCTCCAGTTTTCCTGTGTTCTTCCTCTAAACTATCCATAATTCTATTGTGGTTTATCATTTGTTTTCCTTCCATATGATCGGGCGCATCCTTAGCAAGTTTGCAGATGAAGCCAAGTTGTGTGGTGTGGTTAACACACTGGAGGGAAGGGATGCCATCCAGAGGGACCTGGACAGGCTTGAGAGGTGGGCCGATGCCAACCTCAAGAAGTTCAACAAGCCCAAGGGCAAGGTCCTGCACCCAGGTCCGGGCAATCTCTGGCATCAATATAGGCTGGGGGACGTTGGGAGACCAGACCTGCAGAAAGGGACTTAGGGATTCTGGTGGACGAAAAACTGGACATGAGCCAGCCATGTGTGATGGTAGTCCATAAAGCTAATTGTATCCTAGGCTACATAAAAAGAAGCGTGGCCAGCAGGTTGAGGGAGATGATTCAGCTCCCCTACTCCGCTCTGGTGAGACTCCACCTGGAGGACTACATCCAGCTCTGGACCCCCCAGTACAAGAAAGACATGGACCGGTAAGAGTGGATCCTCCCCCACATGAGGGCTATGAGAATGGTCAGAGGGCTGGAACATCTCTCCTGTGGAGAAAGACTGAGTGAGATGGGGCTGTTTAACCTGGAGAAGAGAAGTCTCTAGAGAGACCTTATTGCAGCCTTTCAATATATGAAGGGGGCTTATAAGAATAATGGCAAAAGACCAGGACTCAGTGACAGGACAAGGGGCACCGGTTTTAAACTGAAAGAGGGTAGATTTAGATTAGATATTAGGAGGAACTTATTTATGATATAGGGTGGTGAGACACGGGAACAGGTTGCCCAGGAAGGTTGTGGAAGTGTTCAAGGACAGGCTGGATGGGGCTTTGAGCAACCTGATTAGTGAAAGATGTCCCTCTCCATGGCAGGGAAGTTGGGCTAGATGATCTTTGAAAGTCCCTCCCACTCCAAACCATTTTGTGCTTCTGTGATTCTACGATCTATACCATCTACTGGGTCAGAGTTGCAAATATTGACACATTCAACAATAATGATTCTGTACTGATGTAATAATGGGGTTAACACACCGTCTTAAAAGTTTGTTCTTGATGCACTTTCTTGAAGAAGAGTTATGTAGGTGACAATTTGGGAATACTCCAGTGTTACAAGTCACTTAGCAACTCAAGGCTGTGTCAAAGAAACTCCTGTTCAAAGCTTTTAGAAAAGGGCTTATGACCATACAGAAAGCCAAGGATGTTGCTTTCAATAACAAGCATTCTTGGACTGTTAGAAAGATGGACTCGTACAAAGAGATGGAAAGTAGGCTCATTCACAGAGTGTCTTGCTTGTGAAACTGACAAATGGGAAGGTAAAAACTTACAGTATCAGAAATCAGTTAGGATCAGTAACGCTGTATAAAGGACCACTTTAACATACAAGGTGAGTTCAGGTTTTTCCAATCAATTATTCCATTTAAAGTCTGTTTCCCCATGCAGAGGCTTTCTATGCCAAATCCTTGCTAAGGGAGCACTGAGAGCATTCCCATGGAGAAGGCTAACACTGAATAAAAAGAAAATGGGCAATTGCCACACTTCTGGAAAGCTGCCAAAACCAGAATATTGAATATGGGAAATGAAATACAGAAAGGAAAGCAGTAAGAAGTGCTTATTTTCTTGACTCAAGTTCTGAAAAGGGAACGAAAGAATAGGATTTAGATATTACAAAATTACTTTTTCCAGTGAAGAAAACAATCCTGTGCCACTTCTTGTAACAGAATTGAAATTGAAATGAACATGTACTTTTTGTTAAGTATGAAAGGGAACCCTAAAAAGGAGAACACAAAAGAACAAAATAACTTTGAGGTCCTAGGCAATAGCTTCTGCTTGTTTGAATGCATAATCGTGAAGAAAACAGAAAATATTTATATAGTAGATACTGCCTGAAATAATGCACTATTAAGTGGTAAAAACTGAGTGTAACATATCAAGAGATACTGAATTCATTGTTGCTGCTCTTATCCCAAAAAACCTTCTACTGATGTAAACTGAAGTTTGAATGATGAATGCAGCACCATGCCTTTATCTGAAATACCTGATCTGTTAACGTATGAGTCATTATATGTAAGAAATTTAAACTCCAAACTCTGGTATGTTAGCTTAAGGAAAAGAACAACCCATGAAAGTAGGAGTGGAAAAGACCAGATGAATCATAGTGTCCAGTTCCCTGCCTGTTACTGAGGGACCTCATATCAGTCCTGAAACTACTCATCATTTTCTTACAATATTTAACTGTTACAAAATGAATGTTACAGCATAATCCATATATTCTTCCACATTTTCATTTCACAAAGCCATGTAAGACCATTTACACATTGCTTTAAAAAAGCAGTCTACTTATTGAACATCTAAAAAGGAATCTTTGTGGGATTTTTTTGTAAAAGTCTCTTCATGCAACATTTGCAAGACTGTTAGTATTTTTGTGTAATGCATTCAGGAACACAAACAGCTATTCTTACTCTGAGGGAACTCACTGAAAGGCATAATATTAACGTTATAAAAGAAAGAATGTGTGGTGTTGATACTACAAGGGGATAACCATTATTGTATTTAAAGAGATCATTTTTCATTCAGCATTCACTATTAGTTCTAATATAAAGAGGAACTTGTTTGTGTAAAATATCTCCATACCTTATCTTTTTAAGGCAAAATATAAACTTTTTTTTTTTTTTTTTTATGTTCAAGTAGCAATTCATGTATTTTTGGAACATCAATTTCCCCAGTAAAATAATACTAATCCTTAACAAAGACAGTAATTAGGGGAAGAGAGATTCACCCTCCTACAAAATATGTTTATAAGGGCTATTGACAAGCTAAGTGGCTTTTATACTATAGAAACACACATCTTCTTAAAAGCACCATTCATTGTACAGTTCAGTCAGTGTATAGGTCAAAAGATAACCACCCCTCTGTTCAATATCCCCATAAAACCCAAAAGCAATTGGGAAGATCTATTTCCTCCCACTATGACATCTTATGAAAGAAACTTAGGCATCAAAGAGGGCAGCTTAATAAAAGCCTCAGCTCAACATTTAGTTCTGGTTAAAAAGGGAAAAATCGAAAAGAAACTTACAGCAAAATGCTGCATAAAGAATATAGGAAGCACTGTAAGGATCTTCTACCAAATAAATGGTACAGTTTACTCTTCAGTATAGGTCACTGTTGCAGCAAAATATACCACAGAACAGAAAAGATTTTGAGAAGACCACTGAGAAACCATTTAAAAGTCCTGGAAAAACTCTCATGTGAAATGGAAAAGGAAACCATTTTAACTGTCTGTATAGGAAAAACAAGAGGGAGAATGACAAACGTACGCAAAGTATAAAGTGGTATATAGAAAGCACTCAAAACCTGCTTTTCTTCTAGTAATACAGACAGAAAGAAACATTTAAAGATGCTGAAAGACAGCAGGTTTGAAATTGAAATGGGATTTTTTCAATATGCGGCATAATTAGACTATGAAACTCAATGTGTCAGGAAATTGTTAAGGTCAGTAATTCAACATGAAAAAAAAAGCAAAACGCTATTGGAAGTGTGTATGAATGAGAAGAATGAAACATCCTATATAAGGAAATGGTAACAAGAGAGAAACAAAATTGGAGGGGATATTATACTTCCTACCCGGGGTTTTAAGCCAATCTCTGGCTATTACAGAATGATATAAAATCTTCAAGTAGGGAGCAACTTATGCCCCATCTTTTTATGGCAAGGGTGTCTTGACCCCTTCTGAGAAGATTCCAAGTTGGTCTGTTACCTGAGTGTCCAGGTTTGAGTCAGATAGAACTAAATTTGTTCGGTGATTTTACTTTACAGCTCAGTCTTTTCCAACTAAGTGCACTTTCTGAAGTTGATGGCAGATTATCGCAGCCCATCTCTGCTTCCAGCAGAGATTGTACTCCATGTTTAGAGTTGCTACCAAGGATTGGTGTGTGCAGAAAGGCTCTTGCTTCTCCTTGCTCCTTTGCAGAACAAAGTCACTGCTCAACCTTGTGCCCCACATTAGGGGTGTGGAAAGTAAAAGGCTTGTGGCTTCAGGTAGTCTTAGCTCAGTCATCTACTACTTTAACCTCGTTACTTATTTGGATTTCGAGGAAAACAAACCCCTACTTCTGAAAAAAAAAAATTGTTGTCACTGTTGTACAGTCTCACCACACATTCGTTGCAAGAAGATCCATCATCAAAACTTTCTGTTTTCAACTGACAAACCCATCATTTTTACCTCATTAGAGCATTTGTTTTTCCAGGCAGTTTCACACAAAAGATTTCCTGGACCTCTGTGAACAGGGCAAACATTTCCTGTGCTCCCACACCTGGTGGTTCTGCGATTTCTGTGCTTCCTTTTTTGCCCCCTCACACAGCTTCCGTTTGAGGAACAGTATTTTATTGACTTTTCTTCCAACAGCCTCTACTGTCTATTTACTCTTTTATTCTTTACTGGCGATGTCTCTTACAAGTCTTGCAAATTAACCACTTTCTCTTACATTTTAATTAAGCAAAATTCTAGAATATTCCCAAATGGGCAATGGTATATCCTCCCTCTTTCACTTCTTATCTAAGCTACTGGTCAGACATTGTAGATGATGCCAAGCTGTGTGGTGTGGTCGACATGCTGGTGAGGGAAGGGATGCCATCCAGAGGGACCTCAACAGTCATGAGGTATGCCCCTGCCAACCTTATGAAGCTCAAAAAGGCCAAGTGCAAGGTCTTGTACCTGGGTCAGAGCAATCCCAAGCACAAATACAGTCTGGGCGGAGTATGGATTGAGAGTAGTTCAGAGGAGAAAGAGGTGCTGGTTGATTAAAAGCTCAACATGAGCCAGCAATGTGCCAGTGCAGCCCACAAAGCCAACTGTGTTCTGGCCTGCATCAAAAGAAGTGTGGCCAGCAGGTCAAGGAAGGTGATTCTCCCCCTCTACTCCACTCTGGTGACACCCCACCTTGAGTACTGCATCTAGCTGTGGAGCCCCCAGCACAAAAGGGACATGGACCTGCTGGAGACGGTCCAGAGGAGACCTACAAAGATGAACAGAGGGCTGGAAAACCTCTCCTACAAGGACAGGCTGAGAGAGCTGGGGTTGTTCAGCCTGGAGAAGAGGCTATGGGAACACCTTAGAGTGGCCTAGTGATTCTGAAGAGGGCCTGCCAGAAAGCTGGGGAAGGACATTTTACAAGGCCTTGTAGTCATAGAATGAGAAGTTATGGGTTCAAATGGGAAGAGGGTAGATTCAGATTAGAAATTAGAAAGAGGGTCTTCATTATCAGGGTGGTGAGTCACTAGAACAGGTTGCCAGGGAAGTTGTGGATGCTGTATCACTGGAGGTATTCAAGGCCACGTTGAATGGGGTTTTCAGCAGCCTGATATAGTGAAAGGTGTCCATGCTTATGGCAGGAGGGTTGCAAGCAGATGATCTTTAAGGTCCCTTTCAGCCAAAATGATTCTATGATTCTATGAATAGTTTTCAGATTTCAGCTCATCAACACTTACACATGTAAGCTCCCCAGGACATACTTATATATGTAACTTACTACTATGATGCTATATAGCTTATTACTACTCCATTATATAGCTTATTGCTAGTATGAATTGTTAAAACCATGCAAACAACTAATCTCAATGAAAATTAGCACCACCACCCCCTCCACCACCTCAGAATAGAAAGGAACACAGGGTTAGATTTAGAACTCCTCAAACAGACATTTCTCCTCAAAGAAGAAACCATAGTGTGTGTTTATCAGCAGAACCATGGGATGAACATCTGGTATGGTGCAACTGGATGTACCCCAGTACATTAAATTTGCCAACTCAGCTAGGGAGACAGCTGCCTTGGAACAAGCTGCATCTGTGCAAGATACAATTGGGTTTAGCCTCCAAAACAACATAGCTGCATGAAAATCACCTGTGGGGAATGGTTTCTGGAGTGCTCTACCACCAAACTGCAGCCAGGAATGTTTTAGCAAGAGCGCTCACTCATTATAACACACAAAATCCATGCCACAGGATGGTCTACAGCTTCCTTACATGTATTTTTTCCTAGTACCTGGAAAAGTTACTAGAAATTGAATTTGCTGGTAGAGCTGAAGCTGTAGGTTATGCATCGTGTCAAGTGGCCAGAAACGCATGGCCACTGGCCTCTCCAGTTGAAGCCCCACAGTTAAAAGCCTCAGCCCTATGGATAGTTGGGATGATACCTCAACGTACTATCAGAATGTGAGCTGATGCTCTGCCATGTGGCCCCCATCTTTGCAGTTTCTCAATACATTAATGTAGCAGATGTGAATACCACAGACTATCTATGATGGGGGGATAGAAAGCAGAGAACTCTGCATCACACTGGGAAGGGCTTGCTTACATTATTAAATGTGTTTGATTAATAACCTTTATTCTTGGAGTGCAAGGCATTTAGTTATGGCTGACAGAGTTAATGATCCTCAGAATATAAAACCACATCCAAATCAAACCCTTAAATCTGATCCCTTTACTGTTTCAAACTTGATTTTCTCTGGTTGGGTCTCTGTGTCTTTTCAGTTAGTTAAGTGGCAGCCAATAACCCACACTTCGACATATATTATTATAAATGCCTTAGTTCCCTACTTTTTCAGCAGGCAATCTCTATCTGATAATCACAATAATGCACATATCTCTCAATATTATGGAGTATTTTTCGGTGGAAAACCTTTCCATTTCAGTCATCCAGGTGTTTCCATGGATTTTGACTTGTCCTGCAGAACGGTATTTCTAGGCTGTTTTAATAGGTGACAGTATAATAACTTTATGTGTATATGAAGGCATTAATGATCTGAACAGCATCTATTTGTCCAGCATTTTCAAATATCATATGAAGTGTGGTTAGTGAGGTTGATAATGGTGCAACAACAGATGCTTGCTCATGAACAGCAGCAGACCTTTTTCAACTAGAGCGAGAAATTTGGAAGATTGACTTTCTTGAAATCCATCGTTAAAGAAAAGGGAATTATAACAAACCCAATGATGACATGCTTCTTTCTGATGAACAACAAGGTCATATATTTACACAGCTTTCAATCAATGTGATCCTGAAGGAATAAAATTATTTGCTGCTCTTGCAAATGAACATCACTGCCACAGAGTATGCCTTAGCCTTCCTGGGCATGAGTTGCATGCTGTTTTCAGGAATTCAAGTTCTCCAAGTTACTCTCTGGAAAAGCTGATTTCTCTATGCAGTAAGACTTGCCTTGCCTTGAGGTAGTTCTTCAAACTCTTCTATCCATGTCATAGGTACCGTGAAAAACCCATTTGGAAGTCAAACTGCCATCCCTTAACAGCATGACAAATTGCAGCCCCTACAGGTTTTGGGAAGAATCTTCACACCAAGCAGATAAGTAAATGCCTTTTAAATAACAGAGGAATAGTTAAAGAATACATTGTTCTTTGGTATCACCAGAAAAATCTGACCAGGTTTCTGCATGAGGTATGACTTTCCCATCTAAACACTGGTTAGTTCACGAGCCCTGAAATGGGAAACTTTGATTCTGTTTTGGCCACTGAGGAATCAGAATCTTTTCATATAACCACCATCAATTAATGTGAGTTTTGCAATAAATCTAGAATGCACAATTGCTGTTCCTAATTGTGTATGCAATATTCAATTGAAATTGCTAATGATCTCTTTTATAATTTACATATTAATCATTTACATGGGTAAAAGGTCAAGGAATCTCACAAATATTGACAGGATGTTTGTTGATGCGAATCACAGAATACCAGCTTCAGGAATGTATCTCAACTACAAGATCAATCACCTAGCTTAATTGATTCAGCAACAGAATGTTATACATTAAAGAAATCTAAGGTAAAAATCTTGTACAAGAGAAGTATAATTTGTTTTTTTTTTTCAGATCTGATCAGTTTAGATGAAGATATGTGTCTTGGAATGAGGTCATGTTAATTTATCATTTTATGACAGGAATACTTTGACAGATGTCTTACTTGATTTACAGTGAGTTCAGAATTGAATTGCTAAACTTTATGAAGTAGAGGAATTTGTATTAAAGGAACTTTGTAAATCTAGCTAAAAGGATATCATAGAGGAGTTATATTAACTCCACCACTGGAAGTCCCATTCTTCTTCCTGTTTGCAGAGACCTCCTCTGCTGCTTCTCATAGCTGATATCCTTAAAAGAACCTCTGAACATCTATATATCGTATATGATTTATTATCACATCTTAAATCAGATTATCTGAAAAGAACTGAATTCCATTCTCCCCCAAAGAATAACTATTCACATAAACTTAAGTCACATTACCTTAGCTGCCTTCTTGGGTCCTAGTCTCTGCACAGTGATCTTAGTGTCTTGTGTGAGAGCTCTATTTTATTCTGAAGTTGGTATAAATACACTTTGCTGATTATAGGATGAACAGCCATTACATACCTGAGTATTTCTGAAAGGATACTGAGGACCCAGCAAACAACTATGATGATCATTCCATAATGCACTATTGTACATTGTTTTCATGAATTAGGTAACAAGAGGTGATACTTTCAAGACAGCACATATTCAGCATGCTGTTCAGGGCTACGAGGATGATTAAGGGACCAGAACACCTCTCTTACGATGAAAGGGTGGGTGCCAGGAAGATGAGGCCACTCTCTTTTCATGGTGCCCAGTGATAGGACAAGGGGTAACGGACATAAACTTATATGCAGTAAGTTCCACCTCAACATGAGGATAAACTTCTTCACTGTGAGAGTGATGAAGCACTGGAACAGGCTGACCAGAGAGGTTGTGGAGTCTCCTCCTCTGGAGACTTTCAAAACCTGCCTGGACACATTTCTGTGTAACCTGTCCAAAGTGAACCTGCTTTGTCAGGGAGGTTGGACTAGATGACCTCCAAAGGTCCCTTCTAACTGCTACCATTCTGTGATTCCGTGATTCTGTAGTGCATTTTCTTGAAGAAAATTTGTGGTGTTACTCACTTAATTGCATCACTTAAAAAGATCACCTCTGACATTTAATGGAAGGAGAAAGGTTGTGTGTCACATGTTAACTACAGAAATGGTCTCATGTGTGCCTGAGAACATTAGGCCACACGAGGATGTTTCCACATGAGCTCCTCTGTCTGACTGGACATCGATGGCACATAGAAGTAGTCTATCTCTACCCCTACTTACAACAGTCACAGGGATGAAGGTACAGCTTCCTGTCTTTCCACTTTCCAATGATATTTGCTTCACCTATCAGGTGGTAGATTCATGTAAAATGCATGCAAGTACACGGAACAGAATCGGGAACCACAAAATACTGCACTCACAGTTCAGCCCAGGTACAATTTTTAAGCTGTTATAACTCTTGAGTTACAGCTAGACATAATCTTGCCTGCTATTCTGCATTGAGACTCTTGAACTCCCAGCTTTATGGTTTGGAGGCTGGCAACGACTATCCTTTGCCATCATGATTACATGATGAACTCAATCCCCCATCTTAACTGAGTGCTCTAATGAGATGAGCATCAAACCAGAAGTCAGTATGACCATTGCTGCCAGTCAGCTCCACTACACAGCCAACCACAGAATCAGGGCTAAATGGAAATGATCCCAAAGGAGTGGATAATATCAAGCGTTTCCATGCTCCCAATGGAAGAGGTAGACACAAAATTTAACTATATTAAGCTAGTGGGACTGCCTGTCTTACATACATAATTAAATGAGAGAGAGAGTGTGGCCAAAGTTAATGAAATTGAATACCCATGTTCAGGTCTTTGGAGACCATTTCCATTGAGTATATAAGGGACGTAATGGACCTAAGTAGTTATTTGAGCTGGACTGTGTTTGTTCCTGACACTTCAAATTATACACAAGTATCTAAATAGAGCACTTAATTAAGGTAGACTGGATTCAGTGCTTATTCAGTCTGATTTGAATGAGTGGTTTTAACTTTTGTGTGTAAATGGAACTGGATTCTTGACTGTTTGTTTGAGCTTTTTACCTTGTAGCTGAGTAACAGCTGGCTTTGAATGCATCAATAACATGAGATTTTAAGAACCATGCTGTGCTTTATTGCACAAAATAAAACACATGAGTGTCTCCTTAGGCAAGCACTTGTTCTAAATGAGTTCTACATATGAAAAAAAGCTACCTTCTATTTACGTGACAAATAGATAATGCAGATTAAGTTTACAGGTTAGAACATGATCTGATCAGTCACTTGCAGATGAACATGCATGGCTCTTACAAACCGGTTTTGATCACACAGAACTTCTGATGACATTAATTGGAGAAACATGGGTCTGTAATTTTCAGCATGAGCACAAAAATTGAAACTTCTTAATTTTTTTTGTTCATGAAATGTACATCTTACTACATAAACACCCCAAGAGATATTATTGAAATCTCAAGATTTTTTTCCATATGACTACTTTTCACTTATGTAACTATACACCTTAAGACTACGATACCAACCTGTTGTTCCCAATCTGACCTGAAACCAGGAAAAACTCTTCAAATAAATTAAAGTGATTACAAATAAGGCCAGATACTGTACTTGAAACAGGATTAAATGTACATGTGATTTAAGTCTGGAACTTATACCCTTGGATTTAAGTATCGTGATTGAAAACATTTCTTCGTTATTTATGAATATATAGGTAAAGAAATATCTAGAAAATATATTTATTTACAAATTTATTTTCAGTTATTCTTTCCACTTTTGTCTAGCATTAATCAAAACAGACGCACAAATAATTCCAAGAAAAGATGAGATTCTTACTATTTCAAATATACTTTTCCGTTAATGTGGTTACCTTTCCTCGCCATGTTCTAGAATATGCATAGCAAATTATGCACTACTGTGTCCAGTAAATTGGATGTAAGGTCATTTTCTGAAGGTAGTAGTAGTAGTATTCAGTAGTATCAGCTTGCTCATAATATAAAGGCCAAAGACTGATATACTTCAGAAAACCAAATCCAATGTTAATCCTCAACATTGCAAGTAATAAAAAGGTTCCTGTCTGTAAATACGATAAAAGTTACCATGTGGAACTTACTGTGCTGGCAGTGAATCCCATTAAATCCCTCTGGACATTTACAAACATATCCTATGAATGTGTCACCTCGGTATGCTTCACTAATTTCACATATCCCACCATTATGACATGGATTAGGAAGGCAGGGTCCTGAGACAGAGGGAAAAAAAAAAGTAAGTATATATGCATACACAGTAACAAACGTAATAATTTCAGTCATTTATATGCATTCATTAAAGAAATAAAATGCCTTATGCAGACCTTCATATTCCGCTAACCCACTAAAATATACCCTTCATAGGGTTCAGATAACTTGCCAGCATAGATTTTTATGAACAAGAAAAAATATGAAGCATGTCACTACTCGTTAATCACAACATTATTTTTTAATGTAGGAGAAGACAGGAGACAGAGAAGCTAAATCTTGCTCTCCTATTAAAGATAACAGGCATTCTAGCTTTTATACCACTGAGGAAATATGTATTAATCAAACGTGCTTATCATGTACAGAGTGACACATACAATATCCCTGAATAATCACTCCATGTCAAGTTAGTAGTTTGAGATCTTTGCTATGGCTTTGCGTGACTTTCTCAGTATGTGACTGTCTGGGCCAGCAGGTAGCAGCTACTAAACCAACTATTCCTTTTCCATTGCATGCCTTTTTAGCATATCCATTTCAATATGATTTCACAAAAGGTCTTCTGACTGATTTTTTTCTTTTTTCCCAACTAACTATATGCTAGGATACCTCAAATTTCCGCAGTGAGATCAAATTTGTCAGATTTGCAATGACTATACATACCTTTAAATAATAGCATCTTTTGAACTGAGGTCTAAAGTTAACAGCCTGTGTTAAAAGCCTTTTGCATCTTATTATCTTGCTAATACTACCTGTAATATACTTCCTACCAGAAAAAAAAAACATTACAACATTTAGATTATTTTTTTTTTCCAATCTCGCTGTAAAGAACTGGTAATGATTGACTGGAAAGCCTCATGTGGAAGTTTATGTGCAAAAAGACATGTGAATTCAACATAAAGGATGTTATTTGCAACCTTTGCCATGTGCACAGAAAGATATTATTAATCTTCACTTATTGAAATGCAATGTCATAATTATTCATCCACTTAAAATTGCATTAAACAGAACAAAAAGAAACCAAACACCAAACAAAACCCCAGAAACTAACTTATTTACACAGCATAATTTACTGACAATCAGTACTGGAAATTGAATGATTCAAACTTAAAAGTTGTAATTGCCTGGGTGGTTATAGCAATTTGAGGAACTATCCATGTACACATTTCTATTACAATTCACATCATCAGCCTATTCCAGGACACAATCCTGCAGAGGTTATGCTTTGTGTACATCATTAAACATGGGATATGTCTCACTGAACCCAATAAATAAAAGACGTGAATACATAGCAGCTTATTCTAAATGCAATTAGTAGCAAAAAAAGGCAAAAATCATGAAGATGAAAAGGACAAGACTGGCTGTTGCCCTTTTCACCTGTCCCCACGCACATTCTGCTTTACACTTTAAATGTAATGGTAAACTACTTTCTTAATTCCAGACAACATATATCACTCCTTTAACAGGTCTAGGAAGGCTCATGGCTTTCAAGTATCACAGGTTCTGCTCACATTATTTCTCCTCTGTAATATTTTGGGGAAGAAACTTTGCACTTTTGGTTTCCTGATGAATATGAACTGTGTATTTTTTTCAGGTTTCTATCACAGTGCTGCAGTTTGGGGAGTACCTGCAGGTAGCCTCATATGTTAATTATTTCTATGCAAGCAGATCTCTAATCTTCCAAGAACAATAAATCTTTTAATAATTATTTTCTCAATTTGCTTGCTGTTTTCTCCATATGGCTTGTTTAGCACATGCTCAGCATATTTTCATTGATTTTCTTTAGATTTTGCAGTTTCTCAGATCAGTCCAACATACAAAGGCTTAAAAGGTCATTTGAGGCACACACTAATAATATACTGGTGCATGCCATGGTTTCTAACTAATCTTAGTCTTCTACGATGCCTTCTTACAGAAAAAAATAATGCCCGCCAACAATATGAACACTTTTTTTTTTGGCCTGATTATAATTGTTGTTTGGTCATAGATAGATACATAGTAGCCATATTTTCAACGTAAATGTTGAGTAATCTTGCTTTGTGGGTTTTTGGTTAATAGAAAATGGTAGTACAAAAGTGATTTGGAGAGCAATGGAACATCTTAACTAAATGCACTGAAACTGGTAGATAACAGTCATCTAGTTTTCACTAGTTAACATGAATTTCCTAAAAAGGACATGGGTTAGACTCATCTGTGTTCCAAAAGAATAAAGTATTGAAACTTCAAAGGGCCTGTATCTTCATGCCTTGCTTCTCCTAATTCTCCAGAGGATCATACTCTGAGTTCACACATCTTCAGGATATTTAAATTGCTTGAAACTTCAAGTATGTGATACATATTTTTTTTTTTTACCAAGTCTACAGGATCCCTGATGCAAGTTATGCAAGTTTGAGTGGCTGGAAGGATCTGGGCCCTAATCCTTCCATCATTCTGTTTAAGCATCAAAACTGAGGCATAAGATCTAAGCACTGCTGCCAGATGATGACAGGTCCCAGCTAACTTCCATAGGGATGTATAGGCTTTTAAATAACACTGTATTGAATGCTCGATAATTAATTCCTTGACAAGCTGATTAATATTCTCGGTTACTCAGATCTACAGCAGCAAGTTCAAAAACATTCTTCTTTATCAAAAAAATAAAAACCCAAACTCGTCAACTAATTTTCTAAAAAACAGTAGGCTTCAAGGATTTGTTTTTTTTAAATCAATAGCACTGTAATACTTTTGCAGGTAATCTTTAAGTGGCTTCCAACACAAAGAGAACAACAACATTTGATCAATATTAATGAGCAATGGAATTCAATGGTATGCTTTCCAGGCATTTTTATCCATGTTCACATAAAATAATGTCAACAAGATTAATTGTGCACTCAAAGTAATAGATCTATTCACTGTGCTGCTCTTTTGAGTCCTTCTTTGTGCAGTTCCAGTCGTATTAGCCAACAAAATAAGTATAGTCCAAAATACATTATTCTGTTATTCAATTGAAATATCATGCTGTTTTTGAAAAAATATTGAAAGTTAACTTTGAGCATAGCAGGTTTTAAATTTTTTAGATGCTCTTACTAAAATCTCTGAGATTTTATAGATGGATGAATCAAACAAATACACCCTCAGTAGAGTTGCAAAGGGGCTCAAGGCAGAACCATGTTATCTGTTTTCTTCTTCAACAAGTAGTCAACTAAAACTTCATAAAAATAAAATCTTGCATAATGCAATACTGAAGTGCTAATTACATATTTGCAAGAAACCACTAGTTTGTCTATTGCTAGAAAAGCCAGGAAAGTAAGGAAAGCATCATTTCAGCAACAAGAATGTAATTTTTAACAATGTTAATACATACAAAATATGAATTAGCCTATTTGGGAAAACTGTTACTTCATTACATCTTGTAGAATATTCAAATTCTTTTGAAGTAATAGAAAGAAGTGTCCAAATACTCTTCTACAGTTTTTGCCTGACAGTCTGGAGGAAATGTATATTTTCAATATACCTAGCCTTATTTTGTTGTTTTTTTTTTTTTTTTTTGCATGATCTTCCATTTTTAAAAACAAACAAACAAACAAAGAAATAAAGAAAAAATCCTAGGAACTGACAATTGTTAAGGCTCATTATATATGTGTATGTGAATGTCATTATCTAAAATTCTGATTGTTCCTGTTTCAATTAATTTGTTTTACTACAGACTGGCTGTGTCTGCATAAAGAAGCTACACAGTACAATGGGAAGGGATTTGAAGAGCAAGAGGACATGATGTCCAGCCAGTGTTCTTCCTGAGAAGAGGGGGCTAGAGTTACTCTAGTGGTAGACTAACTCTAGTTTCTGTCAAGGCTTTTCATCTACATTGGTTTGTACCTGTAAGCTGTGACTCTAATTACTGTCCCCTCTAGGTGTCTAGGATGCATTAGAATGTAAGAAAAATTATCATAAGTATTATGTTTCCAGTGCATTGCTGATGAAGCAGTGCAGCCCTCACACTCCTCACCCAGCTGAGGACAGCAAGAACTGTACACAAGCTCATTTGCACTGCCAGTGCAAACTTCATCAGGGACAGAGCCTGTCTGAAAAGGCAGCTGTGCAGATGTTCAGTGACACAACGAACACATTATCAAGAACTCAACAAACGCTTTGCCAGATATTTTTCTGATAAATCTTCACCTAGGTCTTAAAAATGTGACAAATCCCCAATTCAGTGGTAGTCATCTGTAAAAAAAGCCATTTCTCATACTTCCACCAAACTGCCCAAGCATTTTTTGCCAAATACAAAATCTGCTACTGCTTTGGTGGGAAAGGTACTCAAAAATTCCAGGCAGTTACAGGTGATGTAGTTAAAAAAGAACTCTACATTAGTCACATTTTCCTCAAAGTTTGATTCCCCATACTCAAAAGGGTGCTTGCTGCTCTGCTAAAGTAGGAAGATGATAAATAAAACAAACCCCATCATTTCTTACCAAGACAAGTTTAAATGAGCAATACGAAAAACATAAAGAGAACAAAAAAAAAAAAGAGAGAAAAAAATACTCCCACAGAGTGACACATGCCAAACTATCACATTTATGAAAAGTAAAATTAAAGGCAGTGCACTACAAATCTTAACATTTTTTATGGTATCTATCTATCTAGCTATCCATCCATCTCCTCTTTATGTAGAAATAATGCCACTTTAATGAAAAATACTAAATTAGATATTGACCTTGATATACATCAGGATGAAGATACTGTTAGCTACAAAGCTAATTGCTTCATTTATTTTGTGGAGCATTACTGAAGTAGGACTAATAGACAACATTACCCTGATGATACAGTAAGCTCCAAAACCCATCAAAACAATATTGGAGTTATCATCAGACTAATAAAAGGTATAAAATGATTTTATATTTCATTGTAAAAGAAATATACTCTTTAGTTGCCTGCCTTCACACCACTAGCTTTTCTTAAGTCCCTCTTGGATCGGTATGAATATCAGTCATACACATTGTTTTTTTCCCACCTGATAAGTTGAAATCTTCATCTTAGATCTCTCACACAATTTAAATGCCAGTAGTTTGAAGTCTTCCCCCGCCTATGTTTTGATAATACATAATACTTTAGTTGCCTCCTCTGCCAAAGCAAAGTCTGTGACAGAACTCACTAAGCAAGAGTTCTTATATTTTTGAAATGACTGTGTGTAAAATATGATTTATTTCATCTTTATGGGAAAAGAAGAATTAATCTCCTTGCTGCTGCATCTAGCAGAATGGCACAAGCTTCCCACGATGAAGAAGTTAAGGATTATCACCCTGAATTAGGCACTGTGTTCAGGTAATCCAATAACTTATCCCTTCTGCTTACCAGTTCCTGCAACCTGAGAAGAAAGCTGAAGAATCCTGCAGTGGGAATAATTAAAAATCTGCATTAGATATCTTGTTAATATTTGAGGTGAGTTTAATCTCTGAATCTTTATATTTTACATTATTTTCTAACTAGTATTTATGTTTTCTCCATTGTAGTGGGTCTGGCTGAGCTGGTTTTCCACATAGCAGCAGTGTTTTGTGCTGGGAGCTAAAAGGGTACTGATAACATACCTGTGTTGTGACTACTGCTGAGCAAGGATCTCAACATTCACCCCTCCAGTGGGATGGGGTGGGCAAGATCTTGGGAGGGGACACAACCAGGACAGCTGACCCAAACTGACCAAAGGGATATTCCAGACCATATGACGTCAGCTCAGCTATAAAGCTAGGGAGAAGGAGGAGGAGGGGGGGCCCGTGCCGTTGTCCTCCAGAGCAACTGCTACGCATCTTGGAGCCTTGCTTCCCAGGAAGTGGCCAAACATCGCCTGCTGATGGGAAGTAGAGAATAAAACTTTGTTTGCTTTGCTTCCGCGCGCGGATTTGCTTGGCTTTGCTTCTATTATTATTAATAAACTGCTTTTTGTTTTCTCATCTTATATTCCTCCCTTTTCTTTTTCTTTGCTCTGCTGAGGAGGGAGAGGGGAAGGAAAGGGGGGGGTGATAGAGTGGCTTGGTGGGCACCTGGCGCTCAGCCAAGGTTAACCCACCACATCCATATA
>JAVFHW010083557.1:45238-64422 GCA_032159205.1 Eurystomus glaucurus suahelicus
GAGAAGGAGGAGGAGGGGGGGCCCGTGCCGTTGTCCTCCAGAGCAACTGCTACGCATCTTGGAGCCTTGCTTCCCAGGAAGTGGCCAAACATCGCCTGCTGATGGGAAGTAGAGAATAAAACTTTGTTTGCTTTGCTTCCGCGCGCGGATTTGCTTGGCTTTGCTTCTATTATTATTATTAAACTGCTTTTTGTTTTCTCATCTTATATTCCTCCCTTTTCTTTTTCTTTGCTCTGCTGAGGAGGGAGAGGGGAAGGAAAGGGGGGGGTGATAGAGTGGCTTGGTGGGCACCTGGCGCTCAGCCAAGGTTAACCCACCACATCCATATAGTTTAAAATTATGTTTATGCCACCTATATAGGCACAAATGAGAGGCCAACTCTTTTTCAGAAGTATATTGACCTTTTTCTTTTCTCATATTTTAAAAAACTTGATTAAATGAATTTTTGAAAGGTGTGCCCCTTCAATTGCGAACTTATAGACTTCAAAGTTCAGCAGGTACAAATCCAAAATATAACATAATCCTATTCAAAAGAGACCATCTTCCACAGAGAGACACAAACGAGCATTCAAATCCATCAGGAATGTCCCTACAGGTTCTGACAGAAAACTGCTTTACTGCACAAAAATGGCAGGAATATAACAAAAGCCTTTCAGGGTCTCTGATCTTCCTCACATTGACTACTTTGCCTATTAATTTAATATGATTGTCCAAGGCTCACATGACAAAGAGGCTGGTTTTGAGTGCCCCAGCTGTGTGTCTGCATGGGCATCATGGTACTTCAGAAACGATTTTAACAACCTGACAGAAATGATCCTGCATCTGCTGCATTCTAGGGATCATTAAATCATATCAAAATACATACTTATCACTCAGTCTATCTATAGGTTCAAGCACACAAGTACGACATATCCATTCCATCATGCAGCATAGGGAGTTAGGTCTCACTAGTACATGTTCTTCAAGCCTGTGCACCACCTTTGTGGCTAAGACTAAGCTTCTGCTCAAGCATTTTGTAGATTTCACCTGTATTTAGAAGAAAATTATCGTTTCCTGAGAACACTCTTGATCTTGTTCCCAAGAACAGCATGTTTGTTCACTACTTCAAACCACAGCTACATCTCAGCTGCCTGCTTTGCAGTGCATGGTTTTGAAAACATTTGAAGAGAGCATTCCTAGCAGATGTGCTAATGACCTTCTGCCAGAAGGGCCTGTAATCATGGAAATGGTTTCTTCTGGTCAACATGTTCCTTCTGCCACTTAAGTATGAAGCATCTTTGGTAAGGAATGAATACACTGTAGTCCAGTATTTGCACTTTTTTACTCACAGACATTTTTTTTTGCCCTTAAGTCATTCTGGGTTCAAAATTTACATAAAAATCGAAACATTTTAAGCTTCAGCTCCTGTTCTACTGGTGCATCATGACATGTCTCAAAGAAAATAAAGGAATCTCTCAGTTTAACTAAAACCCACAGAAGCTGAACTTGATGTATTTTGAATTACCTCAAGTCTTCCGAAAATGTAATAAGAAACTTTTGCTTGCCTACCATACTTGAATATTTGTAAAACAAAGTGAAAAAAAAAACCAAAAAACCAAAAAACCAAACCACAGAAGCTCCCATGGACCAATAGATTTCATACAATTTCATTTTGGAATTTTCCAGTTTATTTTGTTTTGCTGTTAGGATAAAAATGAATTTTGCATCAACAATTACTTACTATACCTACAGCTAGCTATTTGTTTGGTTATTATAACCTGAAAAGAATAGCCATTGCAGAACATGATTCACAGTTTATGTGGAATACCGATAGTATTAACTGATTCCTATATGTTGTTCCAGTTAATGCATGAAAGTAGTAAAAATAATTAGCAGTGACACACACCTTCATCTCATTAACATCCTCAAAATATCCACTTTAAAAAAGAAAAAAATCTGTTCAGCCAGACTCATAAGTGAATTAGTACTGTATTAGATTCTATCTAACTATATATTCATTATAAACTAATGGCACTGATCCAGACTTAATTGCACTGTGATTAAATATTTATCTTGTTTTTAATGCAGCAAATGGACCGTGCTGATTATAATGATTAAGGTGTCTCCATCTGGATGCAGCAAAAGCTAAGGTTCACCCCTTGAGTGCAAAATGCTTTAGGTCATTTCTGTACATTTCCCTGTAATTCTATCCTGTGGATTTCCACTACAAAGAAGAAATTTAAACTGATTGTCTAGTCACCTCCCAGACATTTTTTTTTAACTAAATAACTAGGATATTTTCTAACAAGATGCTATTTAAACTTCATGGCTATTCAATGCCTTAATAAATAGTCTTAAGCTTCTCAGATAACCTTTACATAACTGAGAATCATGGACTATACCCAAATTTGAGGTGTGGTCAGTGTAGTAAGCAAGTTATTGATACTAAACAGAGCAGACCCTAAAATGCTCCAAAAGCTGGAGAAAGTGTTCAATGCACTACGAGACATTTTCCTCAAGTTCTCTCTCATTATTTCTCCTCATACTCCTCAGCTTCCAAACTTGAGGACTTTCTTTCCTCATTTGCAATGCTAGTTTTCAGCTCTTTATGCCCTTCGTCACCTACATATGTGTTTCTGAATAAAGCCTACAGTATTCTTCCCCCAACAGTTATCTCATAAACCTACTGCAGCAAATTAATGTGAGACCTGTTCTGCATCTCTGCATGACCTTTCACATGAGAGTTTTATCTTCCCAAAGAGCATCTGCTTTGTTTACAGAAAATCCAGGTTCAGTGACTTTTCTTGTTCTTCCTCTAACTTTACACTCAGGCAGCAGCATCATTATTTTTTTCCTATATGGTATTTCTAGATATGACTTCTCCCACTGTTGCTGCCCCAAAGTGTGAGTGCTTGGTTCCTATGCTCCTGTTTTTGAGATTTACTTTGTATTATCATTTAATCTAGAATAATTTCCAAACTTATGTTAGAAATATTTTCCTAATCTCTTTTTCAGTTGATTCTGGTTCACATCAAACAGAAAAGCCTCTGCAAACACAGAGAATCTTGTATTTTGTAAAAATTTTACCGGAGGGCTGCCAAGGATTGAAGAATTTTGTATGTTAAAATATTCAGAGAATTATTGTAGCTTCGGATGTTTGAAAGATTAAGTTAACAAGTCCGATTCTGACAATACTACTGTCTATGGGTTCTTCATGAAAATAAACTCACCAAATCTACTCTTTATATTGTTGAAACAAATCCATCTCTGTATTTACTGCATTGGTCTATTGCTTAAGTAAAATATACCCAGCAAGAAGGAAACTACACATAGTTTGGTACCAAATGCAGAATCTCACTGTCAGCTGGGATTTCTGTGCAACAGTGCTATTTTTATCACCATAATTCTTGTCATCGTATGTGAAGATGTCAGTTTGCATTGTTTCATTGCACTTTAAACTGCCAGTGATCCACTGGCATGTTCCACTAATAACTGAAAAATGGAAAAACCTGAGAAGATTATGTGAACCTTAATTATAACAGCAAATAAATTAAAATCCAGTCAGTCCCCTTGCTGAGTATTCCGTTGGGAACCAAAAAATGTGACAGCCTAAACTTATGCTATTCATATTTGTATGAGTCAGGTCCTAATTACTAGTGTCGCATTAATGACACAGAAACAGCAGAAGAGAATCTCAGAGGGCGGTTATCCTTAGGACATGATATATTATTAAAAAACGATGAAAGAGAATTACTAAATGTGAAATATATACAGTCCAAAAATGCATAAGAGTTGTTCATAGCAGAAACCAAGGGATATACACAAGACTTACACTCCAGTCATTTATTTCCCTTAGGATATAGGACGGAGGAAATACATCCTTTCCTCTTTGCATTTTTTTTCCAGCTGACATCAAACCCTTCCAATTTCAGGTACCCTACCCTAAATCCTTTTGAATTCCATAACCTGACACTATTCTCCAACTCTTACTCACTTTTTAGCTAGATCATGTTTCTCTTTTCTTCTCATACCCCGTTCCTGCTTCGTATTGGTCTCCTGCCAACTTAGAAAATCACACACTGCATAACTATCCCACTTGAAAATCACAACCCATGCAGTTATGTGCCTTCACTTTTTAAGACACACAGTAGAATCACTGGATGCCTGCTTCCTTCACACCAGCTATATCCACAGCACAAACACAAATTAATTGCTCTTGACTAATGTGATTCACATGCAGTTAGTTGTACATGGATGAAAATACTGACCTATTTTGGTGGGTAATGGTTAAAATTCCTGCACAGCAATGCTGGAGATTAGTATTTTTTTTTTTCATAAGCAATGTTTTAACTTAAAATTCCTTTTTATGTTATTTACATACAATGCAAGTGTCAGTATTGTTGTTCAAGTACAATTCTCTGCACAGGTAAGTTTTGCCTTCAGCAGAGCTTTGTGCAAGGGCTGGGGCATAAGATGCAGCATTTCCCAAGCCACAGATATATTCCTTTAGGGAACTGGCACCGCAGACTTCCTCTGGAGCCACACGCTCTTTTTTAGTGTCCACCCTCAGCTGTGGCATGGGTAGCTTCTCAAACACATCCAACTTCCCTCTGCTTTAGACAGATGACATGAGCACGTGTTAATATTCTCTTTCCAACCTAGTCTAACTGGTAGCTGGATATGGTTTCTGAAAGGGAATCCATAATATTATTCATCTGTTGATGGAATGGAGAAGAAGAATGTCCTCTGGTTGAAAAATGTGAATGCTATAGCTGGGTTCTGAATGACAGGAAGTAAGATCAACATGATATGCTATGAAAACAAACCCAATACTTGACTAAAGTAATGCTAACTTTCATTAAGGATATTCCTAGCTACATGACTTAAACAATTTGAAATTTTTTATTTGGAATTTCTTAAGAGGTACATTGCCTGTATTCTGCCACCAAAAATTTAGACAGAAACTAGACTTGATGACAAATTTGTTACATTATACCCTCTGTCCTGGCCTTGCTCAAGGGAGGCTAAACCAGAATGTTCACCTGACAGCATCATTGATTGTATTTTGTTTCAAAAAATACCCTGCATTACTGTTTTGCAGCAAAAATTATTAGAATGGTTTTCTCATCTAGGAGGCTGGATTAAAAAAAGAAAATTGAGAAATTCTGGTCAATATGGAAAGATTAAGAATCAGATATTGAAATTTTATCACCCTTTCCCTTAGTATATATTAATAAATACTTTTCTACTATGTAAAGCATGAAACAAATGAAATTCACTAATAACTGTAACAAAGACTTTTAATATTGCTGTAGAGCGTTAATTCATGCTTTGCAAGTAAATGTTAAAATATAGCACCGTCGGCAAATTGAGTAAGTCTAAATCCAGAGCTTTTTGTTCTTGGGCTATGCCTTCTTCAGTGTAGCTAGCCATTGCACTAAAACTTCATGAATCCCAAGTTTTTTCTCAGCTTATTGAACTTATTAATTCAAATAACTTCTAAAGTATATAAAGGTGCAATTAGTTTTAAAATTTTTTAGTGACAAGTTTTGCAGACAATAAGACATTCATGGGAGCATGTTACATTTTCTTAATTGTTGTTTTTATCACAACAGTTTTCATACAGCCACAACTCCCATGACAGCTAGTGGAAGTTGTGCATTGAATAAATAATAAATGTACACTTCTGGACTGGACTGTGAAAGCTGCTGCTCCTTTACTTATCTCCAGTAATACTGACAATTTTAATTTGGCAGTTTATTACTTTACAGTACTGTGGATCTTATGTAAAATATTTTTGCCTCAGTTTTGAAGTTACACAGTATTTACTCACAAGCAGTACTACTGAAGTCAGAAGTTCTATATACATACAAAAAAAAGAGAGAAAAACAGTAATTTCCAACATAATATTTTTAAACACTTCAATTATATAGATAAGATTACACATGTCCAAAGATAGCTGAATACCTTCTTTCTTTAAGCCTAACAGTAGACATTCATGTTCTGAGGTATAATACTGTTTGTCCAGAAGACTTACAGTGGAAAAAAAAAGTAAATGTATTTTAATTGCAGTAGTAAAGACTCCAAAAGAATATAAAATCAGAAAGAATCTATTCAAGTTCTTAGACAAAAGAAAAAAGGGATGTCTTGGCTCTGGCAAACGGTCATTAGCATATGGAAAAATAAATCTATAAAAGCAATAATGAGAGTTATTAGAAGGGAATGAAGTGCTACATATTTGCTATTGTAATGGTCTAAGAACTTGCTGCATACCTGCAGGAATCCCCATATCTATGTCTGAGTGAACTCAGTTAAGCCTTTGTTTGATATTTCCATGTCCCTAAAGCAATTTATGTTCTCTTTATGATAAAAACTACGTCTGGATTTCACCTGTAATGTTGCTTCAATTATACTTTTTAAAAAGGGCTGTTAAGTCTTGGTCAATGTTAATGGCAGACAACTTGTGACTGTGTATTAAGATATAAATGCCAAATCTTCCTTCAATTTTTTTTTCACTGTCCAAACTAGGATAGACTTAAAGATCTTCACAACACCTCAGTGATACAGCTACTCAAGACATTCCAGCTAGCTGACACCTTACTGGTGAATAGTGCTGACTGAAGATGAAGTCAAGTTTGAAATAGCTGGACCTTTTCACTTGGTAGGGGTCTTGGAGGGATGAGTAGTAGGCCGGAGAACAGTAAACACAGTGCAATCCAGGAAGAAACTCATTTGGATAGGAACTAGGCATCAGATCAGTAGCTGATGTGACAGAGATTCAGTATAAGGAAGACCAGATGGAAGAAAATAACCCACCTCAGCTCTATTATAATGCCTGCTCTTGGTCCTCCAGGGCACTTAATTCCATTTGCAGATAATTCCACTACCTGTCAGTTTTAACATTTCCCAGGCTTTGATACATTGCAAATCCACAGTAATGCAATGGTATTATGCATATCCATGATCACCATTGATGAAATACTGTTTCAGACATGAAGAAAAACTCATGTCTGAATGCCTATTCATTTCAGCTGGTTCAGTAGAATATGCTACCTGTATCTACAAGCCTTTCTTTGTTATAGCCTTCCTGCAACTTACACCCCTACATCAGAAAACGATCCTGGTTATAAAATCAGTTGCAAAGGAGCCTGAATTTAACAGAAATACCATATTGTCTCCTTTCAGCCATGCTCTCTGCTACTTTGCTATGTGCCAGAGAGCTTTCCTTGGCATTTCCTCCTTAATTGCTCTAGCATTAAACAACCTGCTTAAACTTAGGCACATCTACAAGTTCTTTAACACCCTTTCACAATAGGATATGAACTACTGAAAAGGTAGGACAAGGATTCTGGTTGTAAGAATTAACACATTTTTGTTGTGCAAGATTACCAAGACTCAAGAGTAGATTTTTGTTTGCTTGCTTTTTACTAGACAAGAGTTATGCATTAAAAATATATACTTATTTAAGAAGTAAGATATATGAAGTGGTAGGAAAGTTACTAGAACAACAAACATACAGAACACGTGATGGAACTTATTGTTAAAGGTTTTCCTTTAACTCGCCATTCCCAGGCAAGTTATCAGAGAGGGATATTTCCCATTCATCCTGCTGTTAAACATCAGAACATGGAGCCCAATAATAATAACATATAGGGGCAATTTGTTCTTGCTTTTAATCTTAAAATACTATTTTACACTTCTCTTCCTTCTTTTGCTTATTGCAACCAACATTGGATAGTACACAGTATAAGCTTGCAATACTTACACCTTTACATTCCTCTGTAACCTGATTAATTTTCCTATTGTTTATTTACCTATTGATTTTATGATATTCTCAAATTAAGGCTTTTCTGGTACCCTTCTTCCAACATGACACTGGAGCACACCAACCATATCAATGATACAGGGTATTTTCAAGATTCACACTGGTTAACTTTGCTCAGAATCTTCAAATGTTATGTTGATGTAGTCAGCATCAAGAATATACAACTTTCACTTAAAGGTCATTAGATTTCAGAGAACCTCATCACAGTCACTTTTATTTATTTTATATAAACATAATTATTTGCAGTCTGATCTTCAGAAACTTGCATCAGTGTAGTTATACACAGGTATAGCTTTTTGTCAGTTTAAAATCTTTGAAGTACAGAACATTCAATGTGTTAAATGTATATCCTGGAAGCCGATCCCATAGGTAAAAAAAAAAAACAAAAGACAGACAAAAGAAAAACACATTTTTCCAAAAAAAAACCGTCATAAAAACTTGAGAAGAAAAATAATAAATGTGTGTGTACTCTTATGTGCATACCATGAGACTGGGCTACACAAATTCATAATCCACTCGTGGATCCCTCCTGTTGAAACCAGAAAAATGGATTTACTTAAATCCAGAATTTCTTCCTAACTGACATCAACCATGTACACTCCTGTAGTAACTAAAGAAAATTCAGGAATAACCCCTCTCATTGTGTTAAATATCTAACTTACTGGTATGACCCTCCTCTACAGGTTTCTGAGTACTTTCTTTGACAGCAAGGACTCACCTAGATTGGACTCTTCACTCTTGAAAAGGAAATCAGAATGAGATGAAATCTACCCATACTGCCCAAATAGTCTTGGCACAATTCAGTGTCAAATGCACAACAGCCAACAGTGATGATTTCAAACTCATATGTATGCAAGAACTGGCACTCATATATATGACACCACTAAAACCTTACACTAAAGAAAATTATTTGGGCTACAATGTCTGTTGTGGAATGGTCTGGTTTCTTGTCCATGCAAAATAGACTTAGCAATTTTAGTAGCACATTGTCCTTAACTTTGCTATTATCTTTCTACAGAGCCAGTCATCCTGTAAATGGATCCTTATTCAATACTTCTTCATCCTCCTGAATGAATATGTAAAAATAAGCCTTAGTAACTAAAAAACACTTAAATTTGCATTGATCACCAAGCAAAATTTTGTCCTCGGTACTCTTTATGTCTTCACAGTCAATCCAATGCTTTAAAGATTGCTGTAAGTTTAAAATTAAAATAAGTGTCTTTGGGATGCTGTTTTTGAACAGACTCCCTTTCATCAGGCTTGTTAAGTTGCTTCCAAATCCTCAACCAACCACTACTCCTGTTTATTTTGCTTTCATAAGTATTTGCAGGTTTTTTTGCCATTTCCATGCATCTAATGCCTGGATGGGAACTTTTTACTGCTTTAATCCAATTTGATTACAGTATCTCACCACAGATGATGGTTGGTTTAGTTTTTTTATTTCACTCTAGCTCTCGCTACAAGTTTCCAGTAAATTCCTCTTCCCACTCAGGGCACACATGCCACTACAGGGCGAGTCAGATCAAAGAGCTGAACCAAATCAACACTAACTCTATCGGGGAAATTGCATTAGGGAAGAGGCTACTTTCAGCCACCTGAGCCAGCTATACATGTAGCCGTACAATTGCTAGCACAAGCATAAAGGAGAGAGCAAGAAAGCATGAATAGGTCGGAAGAAGGAAGCAGAAATAAATGGGTGTGTGAAGGAAATAACTCTTCCAAGAGGAACCAACGCAACATAGATCATCCAACCACAGCCTTTCTCTTCGTATGCCACATGTTCAGACCCATTCGCTCTGTGCCTATGCACAACTCACTAAGCTCTTTTCCTTTCCCGTCAACGCCCTTCTCCCTCAGCAATTTCTCATCTCAGTTTCCATAATTTCTAAGAGGAAAATCTGTCCATTCTAACAGAAGAGGATTTTGTCATCTGTTCAATGCCATGATTAGCCTTTTGCCGTATTTTCTTCTGTGCTTCAGCTCTATTTCTTGGAAGTAAAGAGAACTCAAGGAGCAACAGAGTACACTCAAGATTCTTGCAGCAACAAGAATAGTAGTTTCTTCTTCACCTCGTTTGTTCTTGCTCCATATTCAGAGGATGGAGCAACCAATATCAAATAATAATCTTTGACTATTTTATTCACATGACCCTGTCTTAACTGCTAGCTCTGCTCTTTGTTCAAGCAAGGTCTAGACACCTGCAAAACCTCTTGTTGGGGAATATAGATAGAAAAGCTACCCCATCGATACAGACCTCCAACAGACAGTGCTGACATTGCTGAAGCCTGAGACAAAGGTATTGCACTTCCTTCCCAGGGTGACATCTCCATCTGTTCTGCTCCCTGCTCTCCCTGCTACAAAGATGCATCGGTAGTTGGTATGGCAGGTTTGATTTCACCCCCCTTCAGACAGTAGTATGCATTGCCAGTTTGCCTGGAACAGACTTCTCAGCTCTGTTAGGTTAGGAGCTGTCTCTGCTAATTGAGCGTGAACTAAGCCTACCACATTGGCTGACTCTGTAGACTTCTTCATGGTAGCAATAATACAACCTCTGACACTGCACTGCAAAATTGCATGTCCTAGCACTAAAATATCAGAGCAGAAATGTTTCTCAGTAGAACAGCTCTGAGGATCAAAATGGACAGCAGAACACCTCTTTTCCTTAACTTCATTATGAGAAATAGTGAAAGAACTTGAGTTCAGCCTGAGGCAGATGTCTGGCATAGAAGACATCATTCTCGATGTTCAGGTCAGAAAGTGATAAGCAACCAAAAGAAAATGTTCATGACATAAAGCAATAGCTAATTTAGGGGACAATTCCACTTGCATTTGTACACAAGGATGAATTTTATATACTCACCACAAATATCACTCTCTAAAACTATGCAGATTATGGGAAAATACCCATATATGAGTTTTTCAGACAGGTGCCAGCACTGCAGGCTAATCTCAACCTCCTAGCACCCTTTTTGTCTAATCCTGAAAAAAAGTGAAGCAATTTTGCTGGACTTATTTCTTATGATATATGGACAAAAACTCACTAAGGGATAGGCTGAAAATACTAATTAATTTACATTACTAACCTAAGCAAGATTTCCAGCTTTTAAATGTGACAGCATACTGTAATAGCCTTCAGTACTACCTGGCATCTAGAGCTATTTTTACTGCATAAGCCTCATTTCCATGAGAATAAGGTTCAATATGACCTTTATATAATGTTCTCACTTAGTTTATATTTTGCCTGGAATATATGGAAAAGTAATTAACAAGTTATCTTCAGGCACTGAAAAATCAAATATGCACTTCAAGAAGAAAAAGGAAAGGAATTGTTACAAATGTGTAAACCAAGTTAAGAGAGTAAATCTCAGTTACAGACCCTGGGGGAATGGAAAATCCTTTCCCTTAGAATAATAGCAAAAGATGCTTTTGCTCTTTGAAATGTGTGAAACAGAATAGCTTTGAACACCACAGCAAAATTATTGTGCCCCAAAAGACAGCTCTGCAGCATGCTGTCACAAAACTACAATGCTTTGGATGCTGCTGTACAGTGGGCAGTAAATTGAAGTCCTTGAGAGAAGACCAGATGCCTTTTGAGATTTTCAGGGTGAGAGAGTGAACAGATTAAGTATCTCATGAGCTTTTTGGAAAGTTTTATTTCACCAGTTAGGGACTTCTGTTTGTTTTGTTTTGGTTTGGTTTTTTTCTGATAATCATCAAAGGAGTTACAATTTCAACTTCTGGCAATCCTGGGGTCAGTTCTGGGGACAGCCTTGTTAACCTATTCATCAATGGCCTGGATGAAGATTGCATGTTCAGCCAGATTGCTGATGATACAAAACTGGGAGGGGTGGCTGACACATCAGAAGGCTGTGCTGCCATTCAGCAAGACCTGGACAGGTTGAAGAGTTGGGTGGAAAGGAACCTCATGAAGTTCAACAAGGGCAATTGTAGGTTCCTGCATCTCAGGAGGAATAACCCCATGCACAAGTACAGGCTAGAGGTTGACCTGCTGGAAAGCAGCTCTGTGGAGAAGGACCTAGGAGGCCTGGTAAACAAGAAGTTAACCATGAGGCAACAGTGTGCTTCTGTGGCCAAGAAGGCCAATGGTATCCTGGGGTGTATTAAGAAAAGTGTGGCCAGCAGGTCAAGGAAGGTTCTCCTCCCTCTTTACTCTGTCCCAGTGAGGCCACATCTGGAGTACTGTGTCCAGTTCTGTGCTCCTCAGTTCAAGAGAGACAAGAAACTATGGGAGAGAGTCCAACGAAGGGCTACAAAGGTGATTAGGCTACTGGAACATCTCTCTGATAAGGACATGCTGAGAGAACTAGGGCAATGGACACAAACTGGAACCCAGGAAGTTCCACCTCAACATGAGGAAAATCTTATTTCTTGTGAGGGTGACAGAGCACTGGAACAGGCTACACAGAGAGATTGTGGAGTCTCCTTCTCTGGAGACTTTCAAAACCCACCTGGATGCGATCCTAAGAAAACTGTCCTGAATGAACCTGTGATGTTGCTTTAGCAGGGGACTAGGTGATCTCCAGAGGTCCCTTCCAACCCCTACCATTATGTGATTGTCATTCTGTAATAGAAGTCCATTAGGACATTATTTTCAGGACGAAGAGATACCCTTTGTGATATTTAATTTCATACCTACAATCAGTTAAGTATTTTAAAGGCAAACATATAGTATAGTTAGCATATAAGGAAAATTCCTATGTAAATATTAATCTCAGTGTGATTCAAATATTTTTCATTTGAACTCATAACCTCATTCTCTGAGAATCAGTGACATCCAGACCAACTGGATCTCTTATACTTTTTGATGAATAGTGCAGCACCAAATGGTAAAAGTATTTGCCAAGATGAAGGAAGGAAAGATGATGAAAAATTGATTACAGTATTTTTCTGTTCAAGCAAAAGATCTATATAATATTTGAATCATAGAATCACAGAATGGTTTCAGTTGGATGGTACCTTTGAAAATCATCTAGTCCAACTTCCCTGCCATATGCAGGGACATCTTTCACAAGATCAAGCTGCTCAAAGCCCCATCCAGCCTAACCTTAAACACTTCCAGGGCTGAGGCATCCATGTCTCTGGACAACCTGTTCCAGTGTCTCACTGCCTGCTTTGATATATATTCAGTAAATCTGGCTTAGTTAAAATAATTTATAACTACTTTTAATTTTTCATCTTTTCCAGTGTATTTTTTTTCCAATGCTATGATGGACTCATAGTTTTTTATCTGCAAATAGATTCCAAAGCAAATGCTAAGGCAATACACTGTTTTAAAAGGCTTCTTAAAAGCAAGAAATTAGGGGAAGAAATAAAGCACCTGTTTTAAGAGCCAGAGAAACCCAGAGTTTTGCAAACAGAAGCAAAACAAAACACATAACTTGGAAGCAATTTAGATTTCAGTTATTGCTTAACACTATGCTCATAGATTAAGGTTAATGGGCAAATCTTAAGATTTTTAGATGTTTATTTTTTATGACTTTTTGTTAACTCTTAATTGCTATTTCTAGTACAACTTTCTTCCTGGAACTTCTACTACTTTGTTTTTCTGTTCTAATCCTTTAATTTCTTTTTCTTAATTAAAATTCATTCTACAGACTTTCCAACAGAAGTCCCCTTCTCCAATTTATATGGTAGTTTCAACTTTTCTTGTTTCTCAAAAGTGATTTTTTTCCCCTCTTTTTTCCTTCTTTAGGAAAAAAATGTTAAAATAACTTTTGTAGAAGTTGATATTCTAAACAAGGAAGGGAATAACTTAAGTATCACATGGAATTATAGAAGATCAATATTATTTTCCATGGGAAAAAATAGACTGCTTGCAGTAGTTGCAGACAGATATACAATGCAGCTGTCTGTACATGTATATACGGTGCCACAAGGCTGTTGTGGGGGTTACTTTTTACTGGTATCTTTGAGGAAGAAACTTCTGTCTTATATTGAGTCTTCTGTGTCTTTAACAGTTAAATTTCATTAAAAATATTAAACATAAAGTGTAAAAGAACGCATATTGTCATGGAAGTCTAAATACATTTGTATATTGTATACAGATAGAATACAAAGACACAAATGCACAAATACCAGTTACCTAAAACACTAGGCTTAAAAAAACGACAGGGACAAAAGCAGGGAACAGCTTCAGTCAAGTGATGATCTCAAAGAGCATGTATTTATTATTCCCGTCAGCATCACTCTGTAAAGGCAAGTGAACAAAGTGCTGCAATATTATGCTGTACTTTGTCTCATTGTGTCTTGGAAGAATTACTCTTCGATATCTTTAGAAATGATTCCAGATACCTTGAGGAGAGGGTGAGAATACACAAAACCATGGGGAAATATTTTTGAGCTGCAAAGCTTCAAACAGCACGACATCCAACAGAAGTTGATATATTAGGCTTAAAAACAATTTTCACAAAGCAACCTCCACCTAGTTCAACTAACAGCTTCAAAAAATTCATGTCAGATGTAGATAAGAAAACAAACATGGAAACAAATTCCCGAGAGCATTGCCCTGAGATTCTCCTAGCTTGCTTTCATGGGATGCATAAAACTATATAATTGATCTGAAACTCAAAATAAATGAACAGATAAGCAGAAGTGCTTCAAAAGAGAGTGTTTAGATGCCTACAACAATATAAAATCATATGTATTTAACTGGAATGGAAAAAGATCTAGATCAATGCTTGGATCTAGATCCAAGAGTAGGGCAAAAGAAAACCTTGTTGAATCAGTGAGGATGATGTGAAAAACTCATTGGTTAGCTTCAGTTAAAAAGCATGCAAAAAATAGGTAAGCTTTATCTTAGATGAAACGTTTATTTCAGGGGTCCTCAAACTACGGCCTGTGGGGCACATATGGCATTCTTCTTCCTGTTTTTTTTTGTGCACTACTACAAATAAAATATGTGCAGTGTGCATAGGAATTCGTTCATTTTTCTCCAAACTATAGTCCGGCCCCTGACAGTGTCTGAGGGACAGTGAACCGGCCCCTTGTTTAAAAAGTTTGAGGACCCCTGGTTTATATGAACATACTAAACATATGAAATGCCTGTTTAATGAGTTACAACTACAGTTCATTAGACTGAAGCATTCTGAATCTGCAGGTGCCCCTGTGAAATACCATTTCTATGGAGAGATATGCACAGGGCATTTATTATTTACTTATTGATCTTGAACCTAGTGGTTACAACAATCAGAGTAAAATTTTAGTAGCTTAACTTCTACAAGATTACTCATGGAGGACATTGCCAGAGAAGCTAGATGCTATCCCAAAGAGCAGACTATGGGAAATAAGATTGTTTTACACCTTTGATTGATCAGAAAAAGAACTTCTAGTTTTGAATCTCATCACAGGTCAACTAGAAGTTTATAATATTCATAAAACGTTCAGATTTTATTTACAATCTTAACAAAATGAATGCATTAGCTGCAATTTATCTTATCTCATATTCTTTAATAAGTAAATGCATTGTTTGGAAAAATACTACATTGCCCTCCAATTAATCTTGTCATCTTTCCTCCTCTGCAACTGTTAACTAAATGCAGTCTCTTATCTCAGAGTGTTTAGAAGAGAATACTTCTAATGATTTTGAAAGCTAAGTGATGACTTCTGGGCTTTGCAGCTGGAAATGTGTGCATACCTCCTCCTCAACCCTACCAGATCAGCATTAGAATCAGGAGGTTAATAACACTCCAAAAAGATAAATGTCACAAACTGGAGGAATCGTACTGCCTTTTTTCTTTTTTAAAGGGCAAAATCTGGTAGCTGATAGAACTTGCTTCCTGCCTTTGCAAGGCACATCCCACTGAAATGACTCTGAAAGGCTCTAGGTGACTGCATGCAGCTTTGGACGCAGCTTCTATTTATTTTCGAGCACCCTTGAAGCCTTCAAACTGTGTGGCTGCCTTTCTACTCTAAGGAAGATTTTAAGTGTTTTAAGAAGAACACACAGCTTTGCTAATGTCAATACAATCTGAGAAATAAGTAGTATTAAAACTATACAGTAAGAATGAACTGTTCTGCTACTTCCTAAACAAAAACATCTGGTGATAAAGTGAAGTCAATGGAAACTATTAATTATAAAACATCTGAAAAGCTAGTATTGCATACTACATTTTTAGATATAAATTAATGTTAGGTAAAGAACAATCACATTTTATTCATAGATTTTCCTCTGAAAAAGCTAAACCAAGTAATATCTTTATAACAAAGTTTTAAAAAGAACATCATTTTCACATGCATACCCTAATCTAAACTCCAATCTAGCAAACAGTTGCTTAAACACGTCCTCACACAGACAATAGGTCTACTAGGTGTTGACTATCCAAATACTAACTAGGTACTTCACTGCTTTGCTGAGGAAGATCCAAAACAGGGTATGTACACTTGTGTAGAAAATGATTGTTCCATGTTACAGAATTTCCAAAAAAATGCTGTTCATACTTAAATAGGTCATTTCAAACATAGTCACATTTCATGCAAATGCAGAGTTGGGTAATACTCTGTCAACATGTAGCAGAAGAGCTTAAGATCCAAAGTTTGCTACTCGAGGCAGAGACTAGAATTGTTTTCCCAGTGGTTGAAAAGGGGAAAAAAAAACCTTTATATGCCTGGAGAAGTTAGGTCAAATTAATTCCTGAAAAAAACTTCAAATTAATCAAAATCTTTCCCAAGAAAATAATGGTTTCAAAAATAATTCCCAAAGAATCTAATCATGTGACGTATCAATGCCATAGAACCAGATTAAATAACAGAAAGTGTTACTGTTACATTAATTCACTTACTTTTGCAGGTATTTAGTCACATTCCCTTGTAACATAATTTCTGAGCAGTTGAGATTTCTTTGCACAAATGTTTACAAACATACGTTTTTTCTCATATTGTCGACCTACCATGTATCGTTTATGCCGGAGGCAACTGTTCATCTGCCCAAATCAAAGAACAAAAACATTCTGGTGCTGTACGTTTGTGTGCTTCTAGCTGTTGATTTGTCTGTGTGGGAATATCTATCTGCATTGCTGTATCAGTGCAACTCCCACACGTATGCTCTTACTGCAAACAGCATCCTCTCATGCAATAACTAACATTAAAAGGTCACCAGTCTTTCCATTAAGCATTTTCATACAGGTAGCTACACCAGTGTAGCTACCACTGCATAAAGAATTGGGGCACATTTTTACATTCCAATAAACCCTGAAACACTAGGATCTATAAAAATAAAAATAAAGGCTAAAAATTAGGTGCAGCTCATTCAACCAACCACAAGTAAGTAACTTATTTGAGTTTGAAACATATCTGATCAAGTCTTGGGGCAAAATATTTGAAAAAACACTGGTGTGAAAGATGTGACTGATAATGGGTAAATTCAAGGAGATAATGAACATTTATGAATATTTTGTGATGGAGCTCAAAAGATGTTCATTTTAATCATTGGCTAGGCTTTCTTGAACAAAAGAATTTTGTGGACAAATAAACAAAGCAATGATACCAGGGCAGAGTAAAACAAAGCAGTCAGAAGTGATTAAGAACAATTCATTTAAACAGATACAAAAGCAAACCAATAATGTCATTCATCATTGAAAAGGCAAGAGCTCCTCAGCAACTGAATATAGAATCTGTAGGCTTTTGTGAAACTATTGAAATTTCAGCTGGCAAGTCTAACAGAGATCCATAGTGGAGCCCGTGTGACTATCTTATAAATTCCACTTCTCTCCTTTTACACATTTTCTGCTGATATATCTGGTTAGCTTGGCCACCTCACAGTTACAGGCTTTCACAAAAACATTAGTGATGTTCAAAATGCAAAGAGGAAAACCATATCTTCATGGGACGCTCCACTGGTCGCTGCAGGAATGATGATTTTACAATGCACAACCACAGCAAGATTGTCTCGAACGTTATCACAGTGTATTCATATATGCCTCTGAACTCTATCTCTGCAAAATGTATCCACTTAACCAAGTCCATAAAGGGAGAAAAGGGTGCTTTTCTTTCCTTTCCTATGTAAAAAAATCTTTTCCAACTGATGCTTCTATTGAACGCCTGCAATAGGTTTCTATTAAGATATTTTCCATGAAAATTCCAAGATTGATAGATCTCTCAAGAAACGGATAGTCAAAGGCTGAAGCTGAATAATGATAATATATGCTCCTCAGGGGTGTGTTAGTACTCTACAGCTCTTTCCCAAACGCTTCCTTTCTCCATTTCACAGTGTTTTTTCTCATCTCAGTCATGCTTTCTGTCCATTTCACTACGATCTTCATGTTAAAAGCTCTCTTTTGCTTGTTTCTCTATTCAGTGCTAGTCTTAACTGTTCTCCCTCTCACACATTCTACTCTTGGCTTTGTTCTCTATCCTTTCATTTATTATTCTCCATTGTACCCTAATTACTTATATTACTCCCAAGTTGTAGGTTAGAGTTGTAAACAGTGTTCAATCCTTCCTAGCCATCTTTCCTTCTTTCCTTATCTTTTCTCCTTTGGTCCTCTGGAGGCCTTTACTTCTTTTAACAAGCCACTATAAAGTGACTCCCTATTCATTTGATGTTTAAGCTCACTGAGTTTACACAACTCAGTGCCATTTCAAATGTGTTAAGCTGTTTAGTGGAATTCTTCTTTGGTACATTGTCTTCTTTTTCTTTAAATACTCCCAAGCTAATGGATTGCCAATTAATTAGAAATAGTTAGTCTTCACAATAGAATAGGCATTACTTGTTTGTGTCTCTTGGGGAGCTCCTAAACTAATTTTTATTACCATGTTGTTAACCGTTCTCACTACTTGGCAGCCTGTCAGTGGAAATAGAAGTTCACTGAGCAGATACCCATGCCATAGTTTACAGAACGTTTTCTTTGAGCAGGATGCTTCTGCAATGCTGTCCTTCCTTCAGTGCTTGTTCTCAGCCTGCATTGTCTTTAAGGATGGCAGTTTTGCTGGTCATGCAGATGATTCACCAGCACAAAGATAAAAAAACTAGCACAAACACTGATTTTTTCAACTCTCAATTGTTTTTGAAGTGTTTTGTTGTGTGAAGCCTGATGTGCCAGCTTAACCAGGGAAGATGCAGAAAAGAAGGAACACGTGGCAGAGAAGACTTTGAACCACTACTGACTCCAAAATGAGGAAAAAAAAAAGACTAAATGAAGGGGAGCAGACAGAAAAGAACTCAACAGTGATGCAGCTATTTAGCATGTGTTATACACAACACAATCCTCCTTAAAGTGAATTTTTAAAAAGGCAGCTCTCAAGGAATTGTTACTATGATGCAGATGTAATCATAAATTATTTGTACCTGCTGAAGTTGGTTCCTCTTCAACTGAGGCTGTGCAAAAAGATGATCGGGGTGGGGGGAGAAGGGAAAGGAAGGGAA
>JAVFHW010083557.1:64822-78391 GCA_032159205.1 Eurystomus glaucurus suahelicus
TTTAGCATCAGTTATTTGGTTAGCTAATGAAAGCTGTTTTCTGATGACACAGCTCAGACAGCTTCTGGCTAGCAGTTATGAGAGGTGTGGTTCACAGCTTTTTCCCATCTCCCCATCCTCCACCCCTTCTGTTCCCTCCATTTTCTTCCCAACTTGATGCTAGCAGTAATGAATGAATGATCCTGAAATTGAGTAGTTAGGAAGCAAACATGGCATTTTTGCGGTTTTGGTTTTATTTTTTTCTGGTAAGGTTGGGCAGGGGTGGGCAGTTGCCCATTCCAGATGTTTATTGTCTGAGGAAAGCAATTAAAAATCCTATCTTCACACCAGAACCTTTCCCCTTTGGTGATAGATAACCATTAAATTGACTTAAGTTACCTTCAGAAAGCATCTCTGACTGTAGACTATTACACCTGCATTCAACAGAAAGGGTTCTATTCACAGGAGAACTGTGTTTTAGAAGTACATTAGTGACCTAGTTATTTCCTTCCTTGCAGTCAGCATGTTTAATACACACATGCATCATAAAAACAGCCTTCTCAAAGTCTTCCAAAGTTTCAATGACAGGAAAAGCAGCAATCAAATGTTTCTCACTTGGATACAGTATGCAGAATTCTGAGAGAACGCTCCATAAATGTGATATAGAGACCTCTTTAAGATACTAAACACAGGTGCCCACACTTTTATTTTTAATCTTTTAAGAAGCCTCATCTAGCAGTTGAAATGGAAGATCCTTCTGTTTGATTTCTTGCAGAATCTGTTCCATACAAACAACATTCCTACAGCCACAGCAAACAATGATCAACCCTGACAGCTTCAGAGCTTGCTCTTGGCATGGACAAACCTTTCAAACATTTTTTCAAAGATCAGCCCCATGCTTGGTAAATTGACCTCTTTGCCTTCAATATCACTCCTTGTATTATGCTGGAAGAAATTAGGACAGGAGCAGGAAGATCTTTCCTCTTTTTAGTGCAACTTTGTCTACTATACAGAGATGCTGTCCACAGACACCAACTGCATTTGAGACCAACTACAAACCTTGATTAATTCAATACAATATTCCATATGCAACTGTATGTGACAATTAACACTGGACACATCAGTTATTTCTAATTGCACAGGAGCATGGTGTCCTTTTGAGGGCTGTCAAATCCAATCGATAGAAAATAATGAATTACTGTCTGAAGCACCAGCCAACCATCTTGTTTCCAACTAAAGTTTCCTGAGGTAAATAGGTGATTTTTATTTATATAGCTTGGTGTTCAGGTAAACACTTAAGAAGGCCAAATTACAAGAACAGTACATTATGAAATGCATAATCTAAAATGGCCCGAACAGGGTGTTTTATCAGGCTAACTGTTCTCTTTTGTAACTCCTCACTTAGTGTCTAGATGTGTATTTTCAAAATAGATTAATCCAGTGTGAGTGTATATACGTAAAAATCACATCGACCTTTTAAATTTTACAATAACACCATCTTTTACTGTATAACTACTCAATTTTAAGTAAAATGTATTTGCAACACTTGAGGATTTAAAGCCAATGGAAGGAAAAAGGGAAAATATCACCCTATTGTTTTTAAACTGAACTAATCATATACATCATTAGTTCGATAGTAACATGACAGGTAATTCCACACAAACAACAAAAAAATCTTAAGAACAACAGGATCAGAATAAACAAACTACAAACCAAGTTAATTAAGCATGTTCTAATTTCTCAAGCTACCAGTGGCAGAGAGGACTAGACAAACAGAACAGAACGTGAATGTTAGTTAGAAGTTTCATTATTAAATTTTACAAATGCCCCAAATCTGCATTAGCTGCAAGCTCAACTGCTGCTTGTGCAACAAATAATTAAAAGTACCAGTGACTGTACTTTAAAATTGGTTGACAAAATTGTCCAATTATACAAAGAATATTAATTCCAGTAACAATTTTTTCAGACTGCTATTTGAATAATATTCTTAGACTTAATTATTGGGATGAATACCAGCATTAGCAATTCAAACCTGGATTCTGTTATTGCTTGGTTCTTTCAGTGTGACCATTCTACACTTAGGTACACACCTAAATAAAACAGGATAGCTGAATCTCGGCTGAAATAAATCATTCAGATGCCAAGGCAACTATGACAAAAAAAAAAATTCTTTTTTATTTAATTAATTTTGACTATTTGATTGCTGTTAGAGGCTTTTTCAGGAATAGACTATGTCCATTTCCTGTCTGAGTTAGATTAGAGTTTGTGAGATCTGCTTTTGTAAAATGAAAAAGATCTAATTCCACTTGTCAATACTGTATTTCTTAAGCCTAGACAGAAATATGCAAAGATGCATATTAACAATAGGTATGAAAATGTGTTTATGACCTTGTTTTTACTCCATGCACACTTTTTTAAAAAATCAAAATGAACTTCATCTTTTGCTGTATTTGCCAGGACTTTCTCTCCCCATAGCCTCATAAACCATGTTTAAAGAAACAGACTTCAGTAAGCAATTGAATACTCAAAGAGTACACTAGTTTTGCTTTATCATACCAGCTCAAATGCAATGTCAGCACTCGTTAAGTAAATGCACTAAATTAGCACACCAAAAATTTGCTACACCACATCACTTTTTTTTTTCCATCGGCAGTGATTTAAAATTGGAAGTTATTTTAAAAAGCTATCTATTCAGTGACTCATCTCCATAGTAATTATCAGTAATTTACTTTCTTATTTCAGAGGAGTGGAGAGGGAGTAAGCTGGAATTGCCTTGCTCAACTGAATTGGTGACTCACTACTCTGGATGGTGGATCACCATCAGCCTGGCTTTCTCCTTCTGACTCCAGCACTGAAAGTCACACAGAGGAGCCAGGTATTTGACAGAAAAGCCTCAAAAACAGTCACAGACATCACCAAGTCATGGTCTGATAACAACATTGGTGACCTTAAGCTGTAAACTACTCTGCAACTTTAAAGCATTTTCAAGAACATTTTTCTTCCCCTTTTAATGCATCACTGACAAAACATAATAAGACATATGGGTGCACAAACATTAGTTTTTATCTTCTTAGGGAAAATCTGATGTTCACTTGGGAAAACTTAATCAAGTTTTCTTTAGAGGTGAATAATACTGCATAACATTAGTAGTGACAAAGACCCAACAAACAAACAAAAAAAACCAAACTAGAAGACACGGGCAGTTTTGGAAAACATGTACCATGACACATATTGTCCAACATATGTTAGCTTCAGAGAGACAATGCAAGAAGGTAATGTTTGGGTAGTATCTGAATACCTATGCCAGACCTCTGATTGTTTCTGTTACAATGGTAGAATTCTTGAAAGATCTGGGAAAAATCTGAACACTCACGCAGAGGTAACAAGAGGGAAGCAGATTCAGTCTAACAGCATGTTATAGTGTTTTATATACTATAACACATTGCATTAGTTTTGTGTTTATATTAAGGTGAGTGTTAACTTTATATTAATGTTTGCCTCTAGCAGTCAAATAAAATGTAAGACTCACATATAAAAGAATAAACTTAGATATATGACATTATCTCTATGGAAAAGGCTATGCAAGAGCTCTACAAAATTATCTGAATGACCCACCTGTGAACAGTAAGATCCAAGAGCAAATAACACCTTTCTGAATGCAGTGTGAAAAATAAATGATATTCTGCTCAGAATTGAATCTCAGAGGACCTGCATGCTCAGAAGAGTGACTGACTTCCTGAAAACCCAGCATCAGTCATTAAGAATGTGATTTTAATGCTACAGATATTTCGTTGAAAGTATGTGCTTAAGAAGTTTGGCTCTTCACCCACTCCCCATTCATAGAATCATAGAATCATCAACAGACTTCAGTTCATTTCTTCATAAACTGGCCTAATCTTCTTTAGTTCTCAACATAGCTTCATGGGCATTATTGGCATGACTGATGAGGCAACCTACCATCAAGCAGAAAGCTGAAACTAGCCCTGTGTCCAGCAAAGCCCCCTTTGCACCCAACCTTGCTCTGTCCCATGCTGTCAGGTTAAATATGCTAAAGACACCTCCAAGCCACAATTCAGATGGTTAATGCTATCTCGCCATTTCATAATAATTAACTCAACCAACTCAGCCTGTTGCCACTGCAACAACTGATATGAATGTTCATCAGTCCTAGATACAAAATGCAGGTGCAAACCCTAAGAAAAGTACATTGTTTTCAAGATGTGTGAATCTGATGAATCTGGAAAATGCACCATTTATGCCAGTCAGTCAAAGATACATCTGTTAGTGGGACTAAGAGGTTTTTATCTCGCAGTTTTACAGTGAAATTGGGTTTGTTCTGTTACTGTGTGGCAATTGTAATTGTAGTACTGGGACACCAGCCCATCCTTCACCATTCACAGGCTCTTGGGAACAGCAGTGCCTCCTTCTAGCTTCAGCTGGCTAAATTGTGTTTGCAGCTATTCTTGAAAATATCACAAAAGAAGAAGGAAGACATGAGGCAACTCACTAGTGAATGTCAGAGATAACTCACCATGAACTGATAATGCTCTGCTTGGATGACAGATGTTACAAGAAAATCAAAGTTATTAATTAAGAAAACAGAAATTTCTGTGGCACTTAATGAAGGAAACCTATCAGTCTTCATAGGTTTACATCCACTTAAGCACTTAAACCCTAGGAAAAACACTCTTCCTTATTTTATTTCAATAACTAACCAAAAAAAAGGCATATCTGAGCGAAAAATTCAGGTATTATTAAAATCTAGAATATTATTGTCTTAAATTGACAGTGCTAGAAATGTTAATAAAGGTGGTTAATTCATTCTCACTAGTCTTTGTTTCTTTCTAAGCATCAGGGCCTGGTGATGAATGAGAACATGTTTAAATACGAAATGAGAGATTAACTTAGGTGAATTCTGTATTTTGAAGAAGACAAGATCAGGTAATTATTTGTGTAGTTATCGCCTTCAGACTTACAAGTGTAGAACAAGGCAGTCCACAGAGTGCCCACTGAGCCTAGTATTTGGCAAGATCGTCTTCTTAATGAAAACAGTGTAAAAAGATTTAGTTTTAAAACAATTATTCAGTTCTTAGTCAGCCGCAGTTCTTGCCAAGGTTTCAAGTGCTGCCAAAGGCACAACAGTATTTAAGCTGTAATTCCGAAGCCAGGAGTAGTCTGTCATGACTTGAAATATCACACAATTTTACATGCACACACACAGACACACACTGCCATATGCAGTTTTGAGAAGATGTGCATGTTCCAAAAGAGCAAAGAATGTAATCAGAAAATATCCTAGCACTTTTATGTACAAATCCAAGTGTTCTCAAATAGCTGACTAAAACTGTAAATCAGTGTACAGTAGGCTTTGCTTCTTTAAATTTCAAAGCACATTTGCCAACATCCACATGCATAACCTTAAAACTAAATACTAAAAAAGGATGTAAAATATAGTTATGATTACCTGTTAACATCTGTTACACTTATGGATGCAAAAATCTATCCAGTATATTGCCATAGTTACATGCAGAAAACTTTGCCTTCTAAGCCAAACAATTTCATATTTTCATATTTCTGTCACTTGCCTGAAGCTTTTTCACTTGGTTGTTTTGTGTGTTCTAAGGGAAATTTTACCAGCTATTCTTATGCAAATGGAGAACGTCAAAATAACATCATATATCCCACTGCAAAGTAATAATGATAATAATTTTTATTTTATGGATATTTTACCTTTTGGGGAAAAATACCCCTACCCACAAGATACAATAAAAACCCACTCAGATGCTCACAGTGTGTTGGAGTCTAGTTTTGGACTTCTACAGGAGGCTGGATTAGCTCTCTCACTGCAGAAGGGTCCCAACGTACTTGATCCAGGCCAAGTCAAAGGTATGGGTGCCATGCTAGATACCCCATTCCTTTGTATGACGGGCTGGAAATGTGTTGCATCTTAATCTGCAGATGACAGAGGCTGACTAAGAGGGCAGTTTGATCTGCTTTTGAGAACAGTTTACCCGAAGCTGCAAAGTTCAGGTACTTTCTTTCCATGCAAGGAAGGAGAGCAAGGCTTTCTCAAAGGTACAAAACTTCAGGCTGAAAGAAAATGGACCGAGACACGCCAAGGTTGAACAGAGTCACAGAGCATCAGCAAATCTTCCACCAGAAATAAGAAGGCAGAATTACCACATAGTACTTGACAATATCCAATATCCAATATCCAATATCCAAAATCCAACAGAAGGAGGAAATATCCAAAAGGCACTAAACAATGCCCAGAACAGAGCAGAACAAGACACAAACCCCACAGTTCTACATGGTCCTGTAACACCAGATACCAACTTCAATGCATGAACTTTCCATGCTGCTACTGTGTCCAGACTAACTGACCAGCTTGCCTTACTGAAATATATACTAGGAAATTCAATAAACACACAGGAAAACCCAACAACTTTGAAACCCTAGAACTTGAGGACAAATAAGTATCCTGCAATTTTCAGTGCTTTCCCAAATTGTGTTTTTTGGCAAATTTTCTAACATTCCAGTTACAAAGATTGTACTGCCGTGCTTTCCGGGGAATTAAGTTGTATAAACCAACAAACAGACAATTTTATCATGATATGAAAAGTCTTCAGATTTCATCAAGAGAGCATGAAAAGTATTCGACAGTCACTGTTCCATAGAAAATAAAACATATCAAACAAAACTGCATAGGACCTGGGGCATACTGTTCTGAGTTCAAATGCCTTAATTGGTTCATAGCCCCTAAGGAATTTTTACTTTTTTTTTTTTTTTAAATCCAAGTCTGTAGTACTCCTTTCAGCATCACTGAGGGTCAGCATACTGCTTTACTGCGCAACACCATCTTCACCACAGAAAATCTGGGCTTTGAATTGTATGACATGCCAAGAGAAGAATTCAAAGGAGCAGATGGCAGCTAAAATGAAGGATGTGGCATTAGAGGAGTCCCATGCAGGGAGACATACTGCTTTGGTTCAGTATGTGTTTTTAATCACTTTTTGTTACCTTCAGGAATGAGGAACAGGAGTAAGAGGAACCATAAAGCTACATGGCATGAACACGAGTATAGAAAATAGAAGAGTGGAGTCCTGGTGCAAGAAAAACAAAGCAGATAATTTAAATGACTAAAACAATATTTTGTTTACCCAGGTAAATTTTGAAGAACAGAACTTGCCGCTTCAGGAATGATTGACACACCAATATTTACTTCTAACTTTCCTGATCGGGAAGTAATACAAGAAGATCTAATTACCTTTGCACCTAATACTGGCTTTATATTTAACTTCAGCAGTACCAGAAAAAAATACCTAAAAATATCTGAATCCGTTATTGGTTAATATTGAAATATATATATGGAAAACACGTATGATGTAGACTCTGGTAAAACAGCATCGATAATGTCCAACTTCAATAAAACACTGCCCTTATCTAGATCTCAAATAATTAATTGCTGTAAGTCTATGTTAAAAACAGTGACATTGACTCATAGAAAATACCTATTTATCTAAGGATATCTGTAGATCCAATACTGAAGCTGGGTCTTTTCAAACTTAGCACATTGCTCTGCTCTAAAACACAAGTGTCAAGGTAGCGTACTTTAAACTTGGGGCAGTTTGACCAAAGTCTGCACCCTAGACTGGTTTTACTAAGCATGCAAAGTACTTTGCTGACAACTGTATTTCAACAAACAGAAATGCATGGAACCTTCAGGGATGAACAAGGAGCTTCTGTAAAAACTCAAATGCAAGAAGGAAGCTTACAGTATATGGAAAAAGTGACTGGCCACTTGGGAGGAATATAGAAACACTGCAGAGTATGTACGAGATGAAAAAAGGAAGGCCAAGGCCTTCTTAGAATTATAACTGGCAATTAAGGTAAAAGACAACAAGAAGGTCTTATTCAAGTACATCAGTAAACAAAAGGAAGACTAAGGAAACTGTCAGCCTGCTGCTGAATGAGGTGGGAGCCCTGGTGATGCAGGATACAGAGAAGGTGAAGTTACTGAATGCCTTCTTTGGTTCAGTCTTTACCACTAAGATGAACCCTGAAGAATCTCAGTCCCTGGAGGTAAGAGAGAAAGTCCAGAGGAAGAAAGACTCTCCACTGGTTGATGAGGATTGGGTTAGAGACAAATTCGGCAAACTGGATACCCACAAATCCATGGACCCTGATGGATCCACCCACAAGTGCTGAGGGAGCTGGCTGATGTTGTTGCTATGCCACTCTCCAATATTTTTGAAAGCTCATGGAGAATGGGAGAGGTGCCTGAGGACTGGAGGAAAGCCAATGTCACTCTAGTCTTCAAAAATTGCAAGAAGGAGGACTGGGGCTACTACAGGCCAGTTAGCCTCACCTCCATTCCTGGAAAGATGATGGAACAGTCATTCTGGAGGTCATCTCCAAGCATATGGAAGAAAAGAAAGTTATCAGGAATAGTCAGCATGGATTCACCAAGGGTAAATCATGCTTAACTAATCTGATAGACTTCTATGGTCGCGTGACCAGATGGGTAGATGAGGGAGAGCAGTGGATGTTGTCTACCTCTACTTCAGCAAAGCTTTCAACACCGTCTCACACAGAATCCTAGTAGGTAAGCTTAGGATGTGTGGGTTACATGAATGGACAGTGGGGTGGATAGGAAGTTGGCTGAAAGATGGAGCTCAGAGGGTTGTGATCAGTGGGCAGAGTCTAGTTGGAGGCCTGCAGGGGTTCAGTACTGGATCCAGCCCTGTTCAATATACTCATTAATGACGTGGATGAAGGGATGGAGTGTACCCTCAGCAAGTTTGCTGATGATACAAAACTAGGAGGGGTGGCTGACACACCAGAAGGCTGTGCTGCCATTCAGTGAGACCTTGACAGGCTGGAGAGGTGGGTGGAGGGGGCCTAATGAAGTTCAACATGGGCAAGTGTAGAGTCTTGCACCTGGAGAGGAATAACCCCATGAACCAGTACAGGTGAGGGGCTGACCTCCTGGAAAGCAGCTCCACAGAGGAGGTCGTGGGAGTGCTGGTGGACAAGTTCATCATGAGACAGCAAAAGAGCCCTCACAGCCCAGAAGGCCAATGGTATCCTGGGCTACATTAAGAAGAGTGTGACCAGCAGGTCAAGGGAGGTTCTCCTCTCTCTCTCTATTCCACCCTACTGAGGCCACCTCTGGAGTACTGTGTCCAGTTCTGGGCCCCAGTTCAAGAGAGACAAGGAACTATGGGAGAGAAACTATGAGGAAAGCCTGAGAGACCTGGGGCTCTTTGGGCTGGAGAAGAGAAGACTGAGAGGGGATCTTATTAATGTTTATAAATATCTGAAGGGTGGATGTCAAGAAGATGGGACTAGTCTCTTTTCAGTGGCACCCAATCATAGGACAAGGGGCAAAGGGAACCAACTGGAACACAGGAAGTTCCACCTCAACATGAGGAGAAACTTCCTTACTGTGAGGGTTACAGAGCACTGGAACAGGCTGCCCAGAGAGGTTGTGGAGTCTCCTTCTCTGGAAACTTTCAAAATCTGCCTGGATGCATTCCTGTGTAATCTAGGTGAATCTGCTTTGTCAGGGGGGTTGGATGAGACAATCTCCAAGGATACCTTCCAACTCCTACCATGCTTTGATTCTGTGTGATTCTGTGAAATACCAGAAGAGAAACATGCTTAACCACAAGTGTAAAACGAGATGTTTTTCTCACTTGTTGACACCAGCAGAGCTTTTCTATATGCAGTGAAAGGAAGCAAGAGAGAACATGGTGATAATGAGGTAATAAAATACACCTGGCGTGAGGTTCCTTTCTTTTTCTCAGAAATGCTACATTTTCCCCTGTAATTTGTCATCTATATACAACTCTTAGTTTTTCAGAAAATAATTAAAACTTGAGTACTCACGGCTTTTTCTCATGAACTAGTGGAGATAATTTACATTGATTTTTCTTTTATCTTAATGAATAAAGCCAGTAGAAGTCAAAAGTTTAACAGCCTCTCTGACTTCACCCCTGTAAGATGCATTTCCATAGCAGTTGTCATTCAGCACTCCGGTGCTCCTCCATGCCTTTCAATTTTCATTAGCCTATTGATTTTGCGCTGGCGTGTTGGGGGGCGTGGTGAAACACGACGCTCTTGCGGGGGGGGGGTGGGGGAGTTGGGGGGGAGCTGTGTTTAAAAGACTTTTTTCATCCTGAGTATGCAGATTTTCTGAAACACACCTCACCCCTACTTTTCCATAGGTTCTTCAGAGCAGATGTATTCAGTTTCCATGCACCTTCTGTGAGAGGCAGAGTTTTGCATTTCTAGAGGGTGCTTAGCACCCTCTCCAGGGACTGCATTTCAAAAAGAGTCCCAACCAGTACCTCCCACCATGGGAAATAAGAGCTGTTGGGTTCTGGCAAACTGCGTTAAAAATCTGTCCTTCATTCCTATTGATTTTCCCTCTTCTGCACAGTAAGCAGATGGCAAAACTTCTCGCGTTATCCCCTTCCAACTCATGTTTGAGTCTAAAGCACTTCCACACACTCACATCTCCACTGCACATCATTGCAGCCCATCACAAAACCAAGGATTACAATCCATATCATCTGCTCTCCTCAGCACCTGAGATGTTGCAAATGTGTTTTACTTGGTTGGTTCAGGAGAGAATAACGTAAATCAATACTTTGATCCTTGCTTCTGGATTCAGTAATGCTTTGTATTCTTTGTAAAAAAGGCATACAGAAATGCAGGATACACAGAGAAAGCTTTATGGCATTCTGAATCACTGAGTACAAGACCTCTTATCTGCTAATGTGACACTTTTGTTTGGTCTGTCAAAGTGTTCACCATTCCAGATTCCAGACACTGGACAAGACTTTTATGTTTTTCTTATAGGACCAGAGAGGCATGTGTGGAGTTTCCCTCCCTGGAGATATCCAAAAGCCATCTTGACATGGTCCTGGGCAATCAGTCCTAGGTGGCCCTACTCAAGCAGATGGGAGTGGACCAGAGGACCTCCGGAGGTCCCTTAGCACCTCAACCCTGCTGTGATTCTGTGAATCTCATGTTTAAAGAATAACTAACACAAGAGCTGTACAATGGGAAAAAAAAGTGTATTTCTGCAACCACTCAACGTTTTCCTTTAACTATTGCCACCTTTCAATCTTTTTACATAGTGATCTAACACGCATTTTATGACATCCTGACTGTCATACTGTTATTGAAAGAAATTACATTTAAAGGACAAATTACAACAGTGAGGGAACAATCCCTACTGCCTCCATAGTCTTCATCTCTAATGTTCAAGGTGAATACATTTAAGAGCACAGGAGTTCTGGGAAAATGACAGGCAGATACAAACTTAACTCAGAGGAGCTACTGAGAAAACCTTGACTGGAACGTGATTGATTTTCATTACAGTTAAGTGCACTACGGAAAAAGAAATTAATATTTTGTCTTCTCCATCATTAATTACTCTCTTTAGGACAGGACCTGAAGAATAATCTTTTATTGGGTTTTCTTCCAACACTTAATGGAAAAAAAAAAATAGTATGTGTTAAGCAGAAGTGAAAAACTCTGTATTTGGGTCAACTGAAAACTTTCATGCTTATAGTGAAATGTGCCATCTTAATTTCAACTCTTTTAAGAGACAAAATTAAAACCCAATGATTTTAAAACACTTATTTTTATATTTTATTTTTTATATTTTTAAAAAGCTTCTAAACTACACATCAATAAAATATTGTCTCATAAAAATAAAAAAGAAACTAATTAATATATTTTCATTAATATTTCCCCAAGTTTTTAGGTTAAGCCTTTTTCTGTTAGTTTTTAGGTCAAAGATAGTTAGTTTTAAAGTAAAAAATTCCTTCTGAATTTAACTCACATTCATGAATAATTTGCATAGCCCCTATGGCATTTTCCAGTTAATATTAATGCAAAAAGGTTCAGGTTTAAAAATGTGCAATCCAAATGCCTATAATGCTAACAGATGCAGTTTTATTGCATTTTCAATTGCTTGACTTTATACAGTATTATTAATGTTAATATGAAACAGCATCTAATACTGGTATCTAATAGGAAAATAAACTTGAAATAACTCCACTGACTTAACTAAAAGACAAAAAATAATTCCAAATATTTTGTCAAACAAAGTTATTTTTTTCCACTCCAAACATTTTTTTTTTCACTAGGAATTTTATGAAATGAACAGAAAATAATTCCCTTAAGGAAAATTTCTCAAATATTAAATTTTACATTAAATCATGTTTTTTTAAGTCTATGTTAATTACTATGTACAACATTCTGCAAGAGTTTTCTACATCAAAGATTATTATCACTCAATACAAGATATATTCAAGAAAGAGACATAAAAAATAGCAGTCATGAAATATTCATCTGGTGAGGAAATTCTTCTACTTCATAAATATTCCATGTTCTAACCTAGTGAATTTTAGCCATGACTCTGCATTAAAAGGACAAAATTATAAACTAGATATGTAAGTAAAATACACACATATATATAAACATACATGCCCTCCTACTGTAGGGTGAGAGAGCAAAATGTCTGATTGCTAGCTGCAGTCAATGACTACAGTGAAACAGCTAATATTTAACTGAATTTCCTTCACTTATGTATCTCCTTATTGATTCTTTGCACCACACAAAGGTCTTTACATGAGACCGACTTTATAAATGTAAAAGTGACTGACTGAATTTATTGTCTCCTGCTGACCTGGAATAAATCAATCAAATACATATTTATATTACCTTTCTCTGCCTGTGCTTCTTTTACTATACCATCTTCCCATTTGAGAATTTTTTTAATGGTCTGTCACAGCACTAAGGGAAAATTTAGACCTATTTAATAAGAAACTCCACTGAAATCACAGGAGTTTAGTCTAGCCAAGACAAAATCTGTGCTTACAACTCCAGGATAATTAATTCCTCTGCAATTATGTGAAGCTTTCCCAGCAGAAAGTGATCATATAAATTTTGCTACCATTTTGTCATGACAAATGCACACCTCAATGACTGAGAAGCTTAATGAGGTTCTTGCTGTTTTCCAAAACATACTATAGTGCCAAAATCTTCAGCCTTCACTCCACATGTGGCAACATAAGTCTGGAGAAGGTCAGTAGTTTCAGGTCGGTTGTTGGCTACCCTTCATCAAGGCGGTCAATGAAGTCACAGGAGAGGTTTTGGTTTTTTGTCTTTATACTTGCAGAAATTTCTGTGCTCTTCAAGGGACAGGACAGCTCAATTTAATGAGTTTTCTTTTCCTTCAGATACTCTTATACCTGATTTATCAGGCAACTTAAAAATGACAGTCACATTGGTGGATTGAGAGACTTAGTAAATACTAAGAAATGGCAGGTGTTGTTTGCTTCCTAATAATACCAAGGAGACAAGAAGTTAATAGTAAGTCCATGTTATCCATAAAAATTGAATCAGTAACTGAAAATAATCAAACCAAAATGTTTTTCTGTCCATGTTTCCTCTGCTTCATCTTCTAAAAGTCCTTTTGCCTTTCTTAGTCACCTTGAAGACTTCAAAGGGTACTTCTTACCTGTTTTCTTTTTCGTTTATTCTTCCATGCATAGTGACAAGAGGGATTTC
>JAVFHW010083558.1:0-15489 GCA_032159205.1 Eurystomus glaucurus suahelicus
AGGTAGTCACAATTGCTGCCCTTGTCAAGCTCCTTATTCGGTACTTATTACCTGTAGTTTCAACCAAAGGAGCATAGTCAGTGAATTACCTCTTCCTTCTTCCACACCACAGGGGACTGCTGCAGACCTTCAGGCCTCTGTCTTTTCCTAGATCTTTTCCTAAAAGCTGTTTTTAATGGAAAAAGGATAGTAAAGCAATACACAGTTGTGAGCAGGGGATAACTAGCACAATTAGGCTTATGCTTAAATCCAAGACCATTCAGAACATCAAATACCAGTGCTCGCTATAAACAAAGATCCTTTCCCAAACAAGGATCTAGAATCAGTTTTTCTGCGACATCTTGGCTTAGGACAACTGTCAGACTTAGAAACCAGAATGCCGCAATTACACTGGTGATTTACCTTCCATGTTATGCAGATGTCGGAGAGTATTAAGGCCTAACTATCAGAGAGGTGCTGAGGTTCATTTGCTGTTTCGCTACATAAAATGCATGCTGCAATGAATATTTAAATACTTTTTTTTCACTGTGTATTATTTTATTTTTAGTATTTCTGCATATACCTCAGTTTTGGTGGGTTTTGTGGGCTTCCTCCTGAGACTGCACTTTCCAAAATACAATAGTATCTGGAATTTCCTACTGTAAATTATAATTACACTTCTTAATTGAAGATCCTCCTTCTGGTTCTCAGCTCTTACTTGTGGACTTAGATTCTAATAGAAAGTCCATATCAGGCACTATATGTTCCATGTTTTGCATTGGTTTGATTTTGTTTCAATGGATATAAAACACTCGGGCTCTGGACTGAGCAAATGAGGGTCATATCACGATAGACTTCCATTTCATTTGTCCCCTCTCAAACTTTAGCATTTTTTACTGCTGGATAGACATAGAAACTTAGTTGGGATTTCCCCCTCTTTACTAACTCAGAGAATAATACATTGCTTGCAGACAAAGATCACCTATATATAAAGCTTTGATCAGCAATTTCATAGACCATTGCCATGATATTTTCCTTCTTTTCTTCCTTTCTTTAAAGTGGACTAGGTGTTCAAGAAGGCAATATAAAGTAATAACCAATGAAGGAAAATCATGAGAGTGCAAGCAAATGCTACAGCAGCACCTCCCTAATCATGCTGCTAATGCACTTCATTCATGACAATCGACTTGTATTTATGGCTATTAATACCTGTGCCCTGAGATAACTTGTCAGTATGTCACCATCTGCTGTTCCACTTGGGACCTCATCTGGAGATCGTCATGCAGGATAGACTTGTAATGTGGAGCAGATTTTATTAAAAGACCTGTCTGGAATCTGAAACCTGTTGCTGCTTGTCACTTGGGTTTGGATTTAAGCTTAGGTCTCCAGAGATTGAAACTGAATTTACTAGCAACGAGTCCTGTGCATTCTGCGTTAATTTAGCGAAGCCTTGGACGCAGCCAGGGCCTCCGTTGCACCATAAATCAGGGTGGTATTGTAATAATTTTGTAATATAATAGTATTGCAAACACATGGATCCACTGAGTTGTAACTGAAGTATAGATACAGCTTCAGCTTTTTCCTGTGCCTTTCTCTGATGCTGGAGCATGGAGCTCCTGGTTCTTAAATGACTTTAAGAATATATGTTTCTGTCTTTATAAGGTACTGAACATGTGTCCTTAAGTCATCCATGCAACTTGCTGAAATGTAATTAGCTTTATGAATGTTATTCCTCAAAACTGATTTATATAATGAAATGCAAGGTATCAAAGCTAAACTTGCATGATAAAAAATCACTTGACCACCATTAATGAAGCATACTGTCTTCATGATAATTAGATTCATCTGTGATCACTGTTGGAAAGCAGAATATTTCTCCATTTCCCTTTTAATAAAAAAAAAATCTTACATAATATTCAGAGGCAAAACTAAAAGCATAAGTTAAAAGGCAAGGACTATTCTGCTAATTCTGCTAAAGACCATTTACATCATGTAGTGTGTGCCAGAAGTAGCTTAATTTTTCTCTCTGCAAGGGAACAGAACATTCAAACTTTATTGTCAAGGTCAAAGAGTTACAGTTCTCAATAATAAATATTTGTTCCCTAGTCTGCTATGCTTTTGCACTGTAATGTATTTAGCAATCTGTGATAATGGCTGATACAGTTTGTAGGGAGGAAGTATCCTCCTCCATGAGTACCTTCTAATATATTTATTTGTAAATATCTCTCTGTTTCAGATAGGAATATGAACATTTTGCAGTACTGTCCCACTTCTGATTCCTGGACCAACTTTGAACTTTGTGATGTCCATGTTCGCAAACAACAGATGCTCTCTGTTGAAGAAACTATATATCTGGTAGGGGGTTGTATTCATGAACTTGGACCAAACCAAAAATCCAGCCAAAATGAGGATGTGTTAACTGTGCAGTCTTACAACATTGCTACAAAAGAATGGCTCTACCTCAAAGAGAACACATCAAAATCAGGTCTTAACTTGACTTGCACTCTCCACAATGATGGGGTCTATATATTGAGTAGAGATATTACTCTATCTACAAGTTTGGAGCACCGTGTTTTTCTTAAGTATAATATATTTACGGACAGTTGGGAGTCACTGAGACGCTTTCCAGCCTTTGGACAAAACATGCTGATCTGTTCTATGTATTTGCCTGATGTGCGAGAAGTGTAACAGCATCAGGTTTTTCTTTTCAGCTCATTAATCTTTCTTGAAAGAAATATTGCTCCCTCTAAATAGTACCATTTTCAGAATGTAATATGTTTGCATAACGTAGGCATAAAATACTGATTCTGTTCTTTAAAAAAGTTGCTAAATCCAATCTTAAGAGAAAGGGTTCCAGAAACAGTTTTAAGATTTCAGTTAAAATTTCACCAGGTATTGTTTGCAATTTCAAATTAAATTGTTGTGTTGGTAACTGATGAAGGAGATTCAAAGGCAAAACTGATCAGTCTGGATTTATTTGCCAGTGTAATAGACAGATGAGCAAGAAGTACACATGGTGGAAATAATTCAATAAAATAATAAGTATAATAAATTCCACAAAGGCAATTATTTCTTTTAAAATACAGTTTTTACTCAAACTATGTTCTGTCAAATGCTTGATGCTTAAAATTGCTTATACTATTAGATTTGTATTTCTTCTGTGGTGACAAGTGAGATTCTCAAAGGTGCCGGCAGTTGGGGTACCATCGAGAAATAAGAACTTCCCTTGAACTTTTTGTAATTAATTGCTTTGCCAGGGACTAAGAGGAATTGCCTAGCAGCTTACGGCTGCTGGTTGGATACTAGGTAATCCTTTACTAGAAGCTGGCAGCATTTATTGCTACCATTAAAATAAAGGTTAAAAAGCTCTAAATTTAAATGGAGAAGTTTGCTCATCTTCAGAAATGTCTGATGTTTTAGTTGCCTTGTTGTATTCTGTAGTACTGAGTGCTTTAGTCATGGGCACACACAATGGTGATTCTGCACCAGGCGTGTCCTGCTTGATAACAGTCATCCAGGACATCCATCACTTGGTATGGTAGGGTTTTTTCATGTAGATGACTTCCTGCCAACACCACCCAAAGCAGGCGCACATGAATGTTGGCTCTTTCTTGTGTTACCAGAAACTTGATAGAGATAACCTCAATTTGCCACCCAAGGTTGTCAGTCTGTACAAGGAGCACTGTAAAATGGTCACTATGAATACTCCTTTGTGTGGTTTCAGGAATACCGTGGGAGCTTCTATCAGTTCATTCCTATTGCCTGAGAGAATTCTAGTCATGATTGGCCCCTTTCCTTTTTGTAGCTGACAAGATCATAAGCATCTTCTGGAGGCACCTGCCCAGGTATGAAATCTGCCTTCTCACAATGAGAAAAGGAGATCTTGGTCACCATAGGAAGGTTTCACTGCAACTGTCGTTAAGGAAGCAGTAACCAGATTAGACATTTGCTGAACACATTGCAGGGATGCTGGTTATGCACCAGCTGTTTCTCCACATGAGAAGACAAGAGATTAAGTCACCAGAACAGGTTCATGGTTGAAGTGCTGGGGCCTGTGCCGTAGGCCCCAAGTTGGAGCTGACCTCTGGATAAGTCACAACCTAGCAGAGTGTTTTGTTCCCCAGCTGGCTCCAGGCCCCAGAGGCAGAGCCTGGCCCACCTGTGTGCAGCCCCACCTTCCTCCAGGTGGTCATGGTTGGGGTGTGGCAGGGCCAGGAATGTATCAATGAGGAGCTGGTCAGTCTGTGAGCAGCTTCCTGTTGGGGCTTTGAGACTTGTTGCCTTTTGCCTCTTCTTTCCTCTGACATGACCCTGGGAGGGGAGCAGCAGTGTGTATTTAGCAAAGTGGAAAAACTTTTTGAAGCTGAGTTCTGGTTCCAAATACCTTGGTGCTCACATGTCATGAGCTGACTTGCTGTTGAAAAGAATCAAGAGTGCAGAACATTCCTTTGTAGAAGATTGTTCAAGACTGTGATGAAAATGTGATGATAAAAGCACTTATGTGGGGAACTGCCTGAAAAAAATTCTCTGGATCCTGGATCCGGTTGATGGTAGTTCTCCAGATCCTGAGTCTGGATGATGGTAGTTCTCTGGATTCTGGGTCTGGATGATGGTAGGGCAATTGGTGATGTATGAAAAGTGCCTTTGTGAAGAAGACTGTGAAAATGGAACTACAAAGGAGTTAATGTGAAGTGCTTGTGCAAAAGAAGATTGTTAAGACTGTGACAATGGAACTACAAAGGAGCTGGGGACAGTGATGAGATATGGAGGTTATGATTCATCCATAGGTCAAGGGACCAGTTGAAGTGCTGAGGCCTGGGTTGTGGGCCCCAAGTTGGAGTTGACCTCTGGATGAGTCACAACCTAGCAGAATGTTTTGCTCCCCCAGCTGACTCCAGGCTCCAGAGGCAGAGCCTGGCCCACCTGTGTGTGGCCCCACCTTCCTTCAGGTGGTCATGATTGGGGTGTGGGTGGGGCCAGGACTATATCAACCAGGAGCTGATCAGTTTGTGAGCAGCTTCCTGTTGGGGCTGGTGGTTGCTGTTATACTGGTTCCCTGCAGAAACGCAGGAGATTCAAGAGAGAGAAGAGCAAAGGGATGTGCTATTTTTGAGGTGATGTTGCTGAGTTCGGTGTTGGCCTGCAGAATCGGAGAAGCAGCAGCACACCAGTATGTCAAGATACCTCTTTTTTTCTTCATTGGAATTCAGAAATCTGAATCTACTTTTGAAGGTAGGTGCCAGTTTTACAGAGGAGGAGGAGGAGGCAGCAGTGGTTCCCTCAATGTCCTTTGAGCTCCTTGCTTTTCCATGTTTTTGTGTTAAATCAGTGCTAAGAGAGCTATCAGATTTGAAGTGCTTTGACAACTACTGCTTACACATTCAGTGCTTAGGTGCATAATTTTGGTGCTTCTGATCATGCATAGCAACTGAAACAGTTGGAAACCTGTCCAGGATGGGGGCATTTATGTTTGAACACTTTTAGGATACAGGTGGACGTGAAGCATAGTATTTTGGATGTCTAAGATTTACTTTTTGGGTGGAATTTTTGCTGTCTGGCAGAGTATGTTATGCTTCAGCCCAAACTAGTGTCTACCATTCAGGCTTATGCATGAATTTAGTTAATTAAATCCATGTCCATGTGTTACTGTTTATTCCTTTGAAAGCACAATGCATTGAGCAGCTGCTGTGTCTTGACAGCAGTATCTGACCAAACAATGGCTCTTCTGCAATGAAGAAATAAAGTGACCTTCATCAGATTTTTCCTTCAGAATTGCTTTGGAATAAATATAAGCAGTGTACCATTGTCTGGTTATAAGACATTATGTTACTTGCTTTCCTTCATTTCTTTCCAGTACTCTACAGTCATCCATAAGTCAGTCCCTATCCATACTGGTGGAGGGAGTCACAGCTGAATTGTAACATTCTCTTGCCTAGCAAATTAACTGTGAAAACCCATCACTCTTTGATTTGCAGTATGGTTTATCTAATCAAATCCTTTCAAACCCATTCATTTCTTAGTGCAGTTGTAATTTCAAAAGCTATGGCATCACGTTTAGGTGTGATTACTTTTTTTCACAAGAAGCCTTTCCACACTATGTTTGTCTACGTCTTGGTTTCATCTTCCAGTGATCAAGTGACCACCGTGAAAATATCGAGAACCTGCTCAAATGTAGAAGAGAAAGATGGCTCAGGCTGTAAAAAACAGTCAGACCCTTTTGCCAATCCATGGTGCATATTCCTCAGATACTGACATCTAAGAGTACTACAATCACAAATCAGAAGTAGTGTTGAGTTTAGTGATAGCACCAGACTATAATAATCTAAAAGGACTGTAATACTACAGGCTGACATAAATACAATATTTTTAAACAAAATCCATTACAGAAAAGTATGCAATGTGGGTGGCCTCATACCTCAGGAAGAAACCCAAACGCTATAATGACTGTTTCATGCTCTTTTTATTTTATTTCTATCACTTTAGAATTTCACAAAAGGCACTGTTGGGCAGCTCCTGCCTTTTGGGACAGGAAAAGCTGGCTTTGAGTCACCAACAGAATAGTTTAAAAAGCTACTTTTTTTCCAGTTGAACTGTTGTTCAGTCATTCAGTGTGCTTTCTTTTCTTTGGTGGTGGGAGGAAAAAGGTTCTTAACGATGAATAAGCTTATTTTGAATGACAGTGATACAAGATCAGACCAAGAGGCCCTTGCAGTCTGATCAACTGGAGATTCCTGTGTTATCCTGAGGTTGCGTCTACTTTACCATATGGGCTTAGAGAGATCACTCCACCTTCTTGCATCTTCACCCCCAAGTGCGACATGTGAGTAGGAATACTCGTCTTGTGGGAATACAAATGGTTTGTCAGGTGTAATAGTGTAGAGTTTGTAAGACATCTTGAGCATGAGAGAAGTACATATATTCTTGTTGTTGTAACTGTTTACTTGGTTATTCAAACTGCTTTGTGATAAGTGGCAGGATAGAAGGCAGTTAATTAGCAGAGACCACAATGAGATTATTACCTTTATTTTGAACTGATGGCTATTTCCAGTCTGTTTCTTTCTTTATTTTTCTTTTAATTTTTTTTTTAATTGATCACCTAATATTCTGTAGTCACCGAAGTTTCTTAGTCTTTGTGTTCTCAAGTCTGTATCCAAATTCAAAATGGCTGTTTTCCTGCTCTGTCTGGGTTATCCAGTGCTTACATATCCACTATTCATCTTCTCTGTCTCATGGACTGATTCCACTTGATACTCACCAGCAAAAGTTGACTATGGTGGGGATGATCCCAAGTTGAAAGAAAGAACAACAGCCTCCAAAGTCCTGAGAGAGGAGTAAATGGAAAACTCTGGGAACTTAGTCCCTTCTCGTAAAATAGAGAAGCGTTTAAGAAGGTTGCTCACATCAAGGTTTAGAGAGAGTATAATAGTTTCTTCCTTTCTGGGAATGGTTTGTGGTTTTCAATATGAAATAAGAGTTGTGCGGGGCTTAACTTTAATCTTTCTGGCCAGTTTCCGTAGGTTTCTCTTTCTGCCCTGTCAGTTGACCTTTCTTGGGCTTAATATCTGTGTTTTCCATTCTTTGAGGATTTTGCTTTTCTGCACTGTCCAGCCTGTTGTACTGAAATTACATGGTAGAAGTTTGTTGGTCTTTTCTATTTGTTAGTCTGCTTTTCACACTGATCTGTTACTGTCGGTCACCATGATGAAAAAGTAAAGTAATTTGTAATTCAGGTTGAACCTTTTCATTTATTCCGTTTCAGCTTCTTGGAAGAGAAGTCTACAAAGTTACAAAAGTTTTGTTCATTTAATCCTCATTCTAGTGAGAAACAATGCAGCAGACATTCAGTTTGTGGAAATTGATCTGCGTCAGTAATGTGATTAGAGAACCGAAGGCACAGAGTGTAATGACAACATCTAGCACGTAAAAGGCTCAAAGCCCTACACAAGCAGAGATTGCTCATCCCTGGAAGGTAAGAGGCATGCTGTAAATGGTGCTAAACCAGAGATGATCCTTGAAGTATCTGCCAGTATGGCCAATGAAGTTATAAGTAGTTACCGAAAACTCTCCTCAGAGGCTAGAAACTGTCAGCATCTGTGGTACGTTATATTGATTTTGCATTTATAGTAATGACCAAAGGGTGGCTCCCCATCACCACAGTAAGTCTTAGGAACTGGAGCAAATGCTGTAAGATAGAGTTTAAACTCCTTTTTCTACAGTATTAACACTGCCATTCTCAGGGCATGTTTTCTATCTCTATATCTTAGAGCATATTTTAGTGTAATTTCTGTCCTTTTTTCCCCCCAAAGGAGAGTAGAGTTTGGAAAAGGAGTCTGGATTTTCTGAACTGATAGGGATCATGCATCCACAGCTTTAAAATTGCTACCCTATATGGTATGTGGATCTTCTTCTAAAAGTGTTGACATTACAAGTAAACATGTTGCTATATCCTATGAACATCGGTATTTTCTAAAGTAAGTTTCAGTTTCTTTATTGTAATTAGAAGAGTGAAACTTGTTTCGTTTCTGAAATACAAGTTGTCCCTTAAAAAAGAAATCACTGCAATTACTGTATTTTTCTAGTGGAAGGCAATTAGACAGTGTTCTGTTTTAGAATACGCAATTATATGTTGTGCTGCACATCTTCAACTTATAGGTGCTTCAGTAGGAGAGAAAGATATTCAGCATCAGAGCAAAGATACTTCCTGTTTGTTGGTACTTACACCATTATTTAAGATTCAGCAGTGAATACAAACTCTGGATCCTCCTTCCCTTGCTCTGTTTCTCAGTTGAAATTTATTATTTGATTTGTTGTTGATTTTCCACTCGCTGATATTTTCCAGATGTTTTTAAGGGTGTACCTTGTGATAAGACACCCTCTATAAACAATTTTCAAAAATTCAAGTAGTTTACTCTGACTCACCGTCTTTTGCCTCTGAAGATTTTAACCAGCTGCAGCTCTGTCAGTTTTCTGCCAACATGCTACTCTAATGCTGCCCCACCTTTGCCCTGATCACAATATTTTTGTCTGTGAGCACCTCAGACTGGTACCGCTCTTGGATGAGGCTAAACTGATCATGCAATAGCTTATGTTGTACTTCAAGTCCCAAATTCCTTTCCCTGGACAAGCCTTAAATGCACTGCTTCTACTGTACAGTAACTCAGCTTTGACGTATGAGATCACTGCAGAAATCAGGTTTCTGATGCAACTGTCAGCCTCCTCTATACTGGAAGCTGACTGTTTCTGAGGGAGTTATACCCAACCTTTCTCATTCAGGATTCCTGTAAACAAGTGCAAGTCCAGTGATAAAGACCCCTTACTATAGGGAATTCCTGGGAATATTACACTTCAAAATGAAAGTTAGCTGCTGTGTAGGTTTTGATCTTCCCATTCCTCCCCTTTGTGATACCCTATCAATTTATCCAAGGATATGCAGATCCATCCCTATCTTCTGTGTGCTGTTCTTTCCTCAGGTAATATTTTTCAAGGAAAGGTATCTTTTTTCTCCATTTACCTTCTGTAATTAGAAAAACCTAAAATCCTCTTTCCAAGAATCTTCTTAATTTTAAGTCCTTGAATCTTCAAAGTTACTTAGCCTATAAACTTTCTGGTTTGCTTTTATTAGTCATGCTCTGAAAACTGATTCTGTAGAATTTTGAGTACTTTCTTGTACTCGGTGAGTATTCGCAGTATAACGGATTTATGCGGTATAAGGGTAGGGAAATCTTATCCATAGCTCTTCAAGGAGACAACTTCAACCACGCAAGGTTTAAAACATAAAACATGGCGTTGCTTAGTCTCCTTCGGAACTTAGACTACTTTCAAGATTTACACTATTCATTGAGGTTTAAAAAACTTGTAATTGAACAGTAGTTTGGGAGGCGATGTTAGAAAAGTTCTATTTTCACCTTTAGATATTCCAATTTTCTTTTTCTACTAGGGACATTATATGTGTCTGCTATCACATTCTGTTGCCTTTTTAGTTGGTTGTAAGGGAAATTTTGCCCTTTTGCAGGTAGGGCCTTGATTTACTGTGAAGACCAGAGCTGTGTTATTTGAGAATGTGTATTTTGCAGTTGTAAATTATTGATTGATGATATCCATTCTGAAGCCCATAAAAAACATGATTTTGGGTGGTAGAGGTGGAGATAAAGTCAGAAAGCAGATGCTTAGGAACAGCCATTCTCTAACCTCCAGGCGTAAGCAATTTAAAGTGCAGAAGCAGGCAGAAGTTTTATATAGCTTTAAAATAACTCGTTTTTCCCCCTTCCCGTCTCTCCCCCTGCAACTCAAACCCTTTCAACCACAATAATTTGTGGCAAGGCATCTGTGCATTTGGAAGAGAATGTTAGTGGTGGGGTAGGAATGCGCTGCTTGGGCAGGTGATCCCTTATCAGAACTACTACTTGGCAAACAAAGAAACCTTCCTTCAGCTTTTTTAGGTGACTCTCTGACTGACATTTATGACTCTTTAATGACATGTTATCTGCTAACGTATGTATAATGACAGGTGAGACAGGGAGAGAAATCACAGAAGCCCTATTGTACGTCTAATAGTAAATGCACAATAGGCTTGTAGACTTTTTTTTTAATAGGGCCTGATCCAAAGCCTTTTGATGTTAATAAAAAGAACCAGTTTTGAATTAGGCACATATTTCAGTGAATTAGATAATTCCGAAAGAATCTGAAGAGATGTTAACTGTACAATTGGCTGATGAAAGAAGAGGCATAGACTGAAGTCTTGGAGAATCTTGTTACAGTGTGATCTCTGATATGCCCCATCTGGTTTCTTTTGCGTTGAATTTCAATGTGAAGTTGTCCATCTTTGTTAACACAAGTCTTTCAAATACACTGGTTCTAAAGTAGTCAGGAGAATGACGGCTTCCTAAGAATATCTGGGGAGAAGGTGAACATCTCTGCAATTCTGCTGTTGGGGAATCACTGAGAAAACATTGCTGATTCTTCATAACTCTGAAAAGCAAGGCACTGTCCTGTGTCCTAGTGTGCGTTCTCTTGTACCAAGAAGTGTGATATAGGAGGCTAAAATATTCCACTTTAGATTGTGGAGATATGAGATTTTTGTTTGTTTCCACAATGTCCCCTCCAAAGAACCTAAAAATATCTTGTGTATAGACATTTGGGTCCTTCTCTCACATGCTATAAGGTCATACCCCACAAAATGCAGAGCATAGTCATGTGGAACAGACAGGTAACATTTCTGATTTATACTGTCAATATATACAAATATGGAAGATTTATTTGCACAAGGATTGGAACTTTGGCTAATATTCCATGCAAGGTGAAACAGCTCCAGGAACTGTTTGAGAGGAAACCACCTCAGGGCTACACCTTTATAGGAAAGATAAGGATATGTCCCAGTAGTGAGTTGAAATCCTTGAGGAAGAGGATTAACTTCAACCCAAATCTCTTAAGTCTTGACAAATTTCCCAGTAAACATAGTCCCTTCTCTCTTCAGTTTGTATGTGTAACTAGTTTTTGTTATTTCATAGAACCATAGAATGTTAGGGGTTGGAAGGGACCTCTGGAGATTGTTGAGTCCAACCCCCGTGCCAAGCAGGACCATATTTGCTTAAGTGAAGAAAAAAAATTATCAAGCTTTGTTTGGCATAATCAAACTGTTTTTTCAGAAAGTATTTATCCCAAGCTCTCTACATATATCACACCCAGATGAGGGTGTTCAAACTTGTACTTCCAATTAATTCCCTTGTTTTTTTTCTCTAAATATGTTTCAGCTACTAGGGTATTCAAATTAATTCTGTTAATACTGTGTCCTCTGAGTATTTGCAAAAAGGCTCATGAAACAAGAGTGTCTCCATCTATCAAACTGGTATAATTGTACCTATCTTTGGGGAATCAGGCGTGGGCTTTACTGGCGCTGTGGTTTTGTTAGGATAGTTGGTCACAGTGAGTTGAACCAGCTGTTCAAGACTAGTTGTAAAGACTGTGATTTTTTGAGGAGTGATTGTTGTTGACCAGTGTGGCCATAATCCCCCCTGAACAGCCCCTTTCCGAGCAGCATAATTTAATAGTAACTCTGACATTGTTTCCTCAGACTTTTATTGGATCTCTCTACCCTCCAGCACCTTCAAATCAGAGAGATCTTCTTCTGCCAGCTGTGTTGCATAAGAAGTTCCACTCTCTATGGGGCCTCTGAAGTCCAAAATAAACATATAGGAACAAACTCTCTTACCCCTTCTGGGCCCAGCACCCAGTGGGCTCCTCACCCCTCTAATGGTCAATAGAAGTTTAAAAAATAAAATAAAATAAATACATTCAGCCTGGGATGAGGGACCCCTAAGTCACTGGCAGCCAGAAAAATTACTCATTTTCTGCCAGGCATTCTTTACTAAAGGGAGACTTTAATTTGGAACAGCCTCCCTTGGCTTCAGGCCTCTCAGTTAGTCACCATTAATAGCCGGATACTCAACCTGTCAAGCTCTTCCCTGCCAGTCTAATACCTACTTCCTTCAGGTGCCATAGGGTGGGACTTACTAGGAACTCAGCAGCCCATTAATTCTTTCCTGATTTCTGTGGGAGGTCTTAACAGAAGCTCAAGATTTTCTTCAGAGGCAGCAAGTTTGGGATTGGAGTTCCCCTCTGTGGCAAGCATGGACTGTGCAGTACTACTGTACAGTAATGTACAGTACTGTAATAGAGTAAAATCTGCCTGTTTTATCAGAATTAAAAAGCACTTGTGCTTTAAAAGTTAATGGAGGCACAGGTCAAAACATTCTGGTGCAATGAAAATGTGAATTGGGGTATAGAGTAGCTTGGTAATTGCAGTGTTCGCAGGTTATGTGCAGCAATGGCAACTCAGTAGATACAGACGTAGACTTGGAAAAAGGGGGCAAAGATCCTTCAGTATGGTCTACAATGCCGTAGGTATTGGGGCATTACATTTCAGGCACTTCTGAATGGACTCCATTTCATAAGTTTAGCGCTGAAGTGCTTTCTGAAAATTTCTAATTAGGCATCTAGAAGTCGTAGTCAATTGCTCTGAGTCATTTCTGTAAATTTTACTAAGCAGCTTTCTGTATCTTCCTCTCTTGAATGCGTTGCTACTTTGAAAGCACTATTTGCTCAATGGAACAAATTAAATTGTGTAGGCTTCCCTCAAGCCACGTTATCTGAACAGAAATAGTGAGGCACTTGCATCACTTCCAGTGCAGTTCTTCCAGTTCAAATCTCCACAGTTTTTGTGCAACATATTCTAGATAAGAGATTGGAAAATGTATTTGTACTGTCCATTAGGAGCTATTGAACAGTGATCAGTAAACAAGAATGGCATGACGCAGGAAAAACACTCAGTGTTGATTTAGTTATGCATTAAGCAAAGCAACAGAGAGGGAGTGCGTGCTCAAAGGAGGAGGCAAACAGAAGGACCTGGAAATAAAGGGTCTGTATCTGTACAACAAAGTGATAAACAGACTTCTGCTTTTGGATGCACGCTGCTTTTGAGCAGGTGTCTGTCTACCCATCCACTCATTTCTGTACTTCCTTTAAGCCAGAGCTTGCTTTATCAGGTGCTGTGAGATGTCTTTTGTTTTTTCACCCTTCCATTTCCTTTCCCATCCCTTGTGTTTTCTGTGGCAGGGATATACCCTGCATGTTATAGATGATTTTGGGAAGAGGGGGCAGCCTTGCACTTCTCTCTCTCCATTATTTTCTGACAGCAGTAGCCTGTTAGGGAATATTTAGGACCAAAAGTTCTCTGCTGCACTTTTTAGCATTATTCACTTGTTCCTTCCAACAGAATGGCAGTTTTCATCTAGTCATTTGTGACTCAAATGTGCAGAACAAATACAGATTTTGATGTCATATGTTACAATGCTGATGGAATCCAGAAACTGCCAACAATTGTGAAAATTATATAACTTATAGTTTGCTATGAAAACCCGGCAGGGTTGTAGAATATTGGAGATTATTTTTCTGGTGACTTCCAAAAAGCCATTTCCCAGGCTTTGCCATCGTGGATCTCCATGGTTTGCAGATGAGCTATATAAGGAGCCAGTACGAATACCCACAGCAGAAGTCTCAGGCTGAATCATATTGACTTGCATCACAGGGTGCTTTTTTTTAAGCAGTAAGAGGTAGCTGGATGGGGGAGGCAAAGGTGTATTTTCTTTCCTATAACCCTGTGTTTCTCAGCAGACTTGTTCCAGATAGTTGACAGTTTAATCTGGGTTAAATGGGTTGCGTAGTGTTCAAGGTTTTTTGGTATGAAGAAATGTTACTCAACAGGCTCAGGTAGGAATTGATCTGCCTTGGTGGAAGCAGCCAGTGAAGTTAGGAGTGAACACTTCCTTTTCTGCATGTGTTTCAACCATCTCCGCTTGGCCGTGGCACCAGTGTGCCTTTTGTGTCAGAGTCTGTGATATCTTCAGCTGTCCAGCTGGTGAGAATCTGTAGGAAGATAGTGGTTTCATTGCATTTGGTCTCTGTGTGTGTATAAATGAGTCTGTGTATACATTCATGCAGGTCCTTGCTCCAAAAATCTTTCTTACACTCGTATCTCTGCAAAGCTTTTCCTTCAGTTTCATGGGAGGTTTATTCTAAAAAAAGATCCATTTCACAGAATCATAGCATCATTTTGATTGGAAGATACCTTTAAGATCATCAAGTGCAACCATTAACTCAGCACTGCCAGATCACCACTAAACCATGTCCCTAAGTGCCACATCTACACACCTTTTAAATACCTCCAGGGATGGTGACTCTACCACTTCCCTGGGTGGTCTGTTACAGTGCTTTACAACCCTTTCAGTGAAGAAAATTTTTCTAATGTCCAATCTAAACTTCCCCTGGTGCAACTTAAGCCCATTTCCTCTTGTCCTTCATTTGTTCCATGGGAAAGAGACTGACACCCACTTTGCTACAACCTCCTTTCAGGTAGACGTAGAGAGTGAGAAGATCTCCCCTGAGCCTCCTTTTTTCCAGTCTCAACAACCCCAGTTCCATCAGCTGCTACTCATAAAACTTGAGCTCTAGACCCTTTACCAGCTTCATTACCCTTCTTTGGACATGCCCAGCATCTCAATGTCCTTCCTGTGGTGAGAGTCCCAAACCTGCACACGGTATTTGAGGTCTGGCCTCGCCAGTGCTGAGTACAGGGGGATACCCACTGCCCTAGTCCTGCTGGCCACACTGTTTCTGATACAAGCCAGGATGCTGTTGGCCTTCTTGGCCACCGAGGTGCACTGCTGGCTTATGTTCAGGTGGCTGTCAATCAACACCCCCACATCCTTTTCTGCCAGGCAGCTTTCCAGCCACTCTTCCCCAAGCCTGTAGCATTGCATGAGGTTGTTGTGACCCAAGTGTAGGACCTGATTCTTGGCCTTGTTGAACTTCATACCATTGACCTTGGCCCATTGATCCAGCCTGTCCAGATCCCCCTGAAGAGCCTCCTTACCCTCTGCAAACTTACTGAGGGTGGCCTTGATCCTCACATCCTGATCATTGATATAGATATTAAAGAGAACAGGCCCCAATATC
>JAVFHW010083558.1:15589-45906 GCA_032159205.1 Eurystomus glaucurus suahelicus
TATAACTTGAAATAGAAAGTCTTATAAATGCTCATTTATGTTCATCTACACCCTAGGTAAGATGGATTTAGTGACTTCTTAATGATGCACACACATACTCTGCCCCATACAAACTTACAATTCCAAATGTGGTTTTGACACAAATTCCCATTTTTCAAATGTTATAAAAACGTCATACATTGCATTGTTTAAGAACATGTCAAGAAGTAAAATTTAGACACCTAGGATAAACTCGATGCACTTATTCCACAGTTTTAGTGCACTGCCTTTGAGAAGCATACCATACATTCTATAAACATTTACCATATAATACATTTCCGTTAGTAAATATTTAAGTAGCTATCTAACCTATTCCAACACAGATGTAGAATTCCCCATGCCTGGGGGGGAGAAGGTGTTGCTATGCTAAGTGCTATACCAAGTGTACAACCTGCTTGTGCAATAGCAAGGCATCAGTTATCTAGAATAAATACATGCTTTTGACTTTGTTAAAAGATTATTTGTATGAAATAAAAAGCTTCAATGAATGGAGGCTTATTTTAATTGTACGTTTCTTCAGCCCTTCATAATGAAGGTTTTTCTATAACAGTAATCATTCCCTATTTAAGGAGAGAGCCAAACTGTGCTAAAACACACCAGCAGGGTTGGAAGGTGCAGATTTGCTGAACAGGGTATTACCGGTTCTCTCAAATCCCGTGTTCCCAGGGTAATATCTTACAGGCATTTTTACATTTTTGTTAGCAATGTTCCTAGAATCGTAGAATGGTTTGAGTTGGAAGAGACCTCAAAGATCACCTACTTCCCACCGCCCTGCCATGGCAGGAACACTTCCCACTGGACCAGGTTGCTCTAGGCCTCGTCCAGCCTGGCCTTGAACACCTCCCGGGATGGAGCATCCACAAGCCCCCTGGGTAACCTGCTCCAGTGCCTCACTACCTTCAGAATGAAGAATTCCCTTCTAATTTCCAATCTAAATCTACCCTCTTCCAGTTTGAACCCATTACCCCTTGTCCTATCCCTGCAGGCCTTTGTGAAAAGTCCATCCCCAGCCCTCTTGTGGGCCCCAAGAAGGCCTGGGGGCCTGGAAGGCCGCAATAAGGTCTCCCCTAAGCCTTCTCTTCTCCAGGCTGAACAAGCCTAATTCTCTCAGCCTGTCTTCAGAGGAGAGGTGTTCCAGCTGTGACTGTTGTGACTGCATCCCGGATTTAACTGTATGTCTGTTCTCCCTGTCCTGTGCTTCCATTTCGCCTTTTATATTTAAAGGTAGGACTCTGATTTTCCTCAACTAAAGGTACACATATTGCATGAACCATGTCTATTATTGGACTGTACAGTCTTCAAAGGAAATTCAGAGAAGGTCATTCTTGTTAGCTGTAGAAGATGGGAGATCGACTTTGCTTTCCCCTCTAGTCAAAATATTCTGGAGACTAGAGATCACTTACAAAAACATGATGCATTTGTCTGTGGTTTTATCATGATGTCATTATAGCCTTGCGATAACAGCACTCCGGTAAGACACAATAACACACATACACATGGTCATCACACTCTGTTTAACTTTTAGGTTTATTCTGCTTTTGCCTCCAGCACTTTTTCTGTCTGATGCTGTATGATTTGAAAGCATTCCCAATGGGCCAAGAGCAAAGCCCCAGGCCCTGGTGTCCCTGGTGCTCTCTTGTTCATTACTGGCTTGCTGCTGGAGTCTCTTTCATGTGAAGCTAATCACTTTCTTTTGAACTGTTTATGACAACAAATTGAATGTGAAATAATAAACGTTGGCAGCTCTTTTCAATAATAAAGGACATGAGGTCCTATCAGTTTCTTGAAGAAAGGACTTCCATGTGTAACATTTTAAAGCAATTTGTCCATGAGGGAGCACGTTAAGAAATTCTTGCATCTTCTGAGGCTCTCGAGCTTTTTTTATGCATTAAAGAGGTTGAGAAGATTTGCTTTATTTTTTTCAAATTTAGAAACCCTTTCAGGAAGATAAAAATACCACCACTTTGAGTAATTATTTGATGTCTAGTAACAGTGTGTGTGGTTAACTGGGGCAGCACAGGAAAAAATCTTCACTTTCTTCCTTCAATTTTGGATGAGATTTTTTTCTTTCCATTTGCCCCAATGGTTACAGAAATTTACTCTTAACTTACTCACTGACAAAAACACTCAAATACAGTATGAAGGGCACTATCAATGGGTAATGAATACAAATAAAACAAGATTGATGTTATTTTTTGAAGTGGAAATTGGGCTCTCAGCTCCAAGGGCTTGCCTACCCTAGAAAACTCTGGTGCTTAAACAGCTGGAGAATGTGGTTAATTCCAGGCTATTTCTTTGTTTCCTAACTCATGTTTTCACAGTTTCCTCATGGAGATGACAATTAAAGTTGCTGCAAACGACATCTCCTGCCACCACTATTTTGTAGTGAAGCCGTGATGTTGTTTGCGAGAATTCAATTTTTGGTGCATAAGCAAACATTTTAAAGCGCTCAAATATGGTCTCACAGGGGAATTTGAGTTGGCTGAAGATTATGTTAAATATCAATTTGGAAACATGCCCTAAATTCTGATCTTCTTGCTTAGGGGATTTTTTTTTTACTCACTAGCATTTTTAATACATTTCAAATTATTCCCAAATCCAGGTAATATGAGGACATTTATGGTAACTGTACAAAGAGTACATCCTGAAATTACCTATATAAGTTTATAATCTTAAGGTGTAAAATGCGTTGGAGAGATCCTGTTTAAATAAGGATGTAAAGATGGACTTTTATTTTAATGAAAGCATGGGTATCTCTTTTTTTTTTTTTTTGCTGCTTCTGTATGATTGGGGCAGTAACACATATAAAAAAAGATTGATGAGCAGATGAAAATGTTGAAGAACAGGGCAGACAAAATGGAAGGTATCCCAAGTGTCATCATGATAATGGATTCTCAGCTCTAGGATGTACAGGGGAAGCAGCAGCAGCTTCATGAGAGAGTGTCTTTGGGCGTGTCTGTAACTCAGCAAGGACATAATGAGATTTCTGTGAAGGAAAGGAGCTAGCCAGATGTAGCTGGAAATAATCACCATGACTGGGATCAAATAGAGAATAAGCTTTGTAAGAAGAATTGAATAGTGTTGTTGATAAGAGTGCTGACCAGCAGGTTGTTCTGTTTTGATTGTGGTGTGCATTCGCAATGATAAGCTCTGACCAAGCTATGCCCAAACCACAGTCAACATCAAGACAGTGGTACTGTCATAAGTGGCACTTATGGGAGCCCTGTAAGGTTTCCCAATTATTCTGGCTATCCCATTTAACAAGAGGAGTCACATATAACAAGAGGAGTAATTATCAATTCCTGGATCTCTAAAGATTTACAATGACAATCAGGTTTGTCAGAAGAGAGATGACTTGTGATACTTGATCCTGCTATAAGGCAGCATGACTGGTGAAGGAGAGTAGAAGGATGTGAAAGAAGGTTCATGGAGATACATGCTGAGCTTACTCTTTTTGTGTTGTGGAAAGTGATAGCTATAAACATGCTCCTGCAGTAAAGATTGCTTTGAAGTTATCTCTGACTGCTACCATTTTCACAGTGTCATGAGCCAGCTCAGATTTGGAAAGGTGGGCTGCCAGCACAAGAAAGGATGTGATGCTGGGGGATGACTGGGTGCGTGAAAGTGTGGTCTGCAGAAGCCAGGGTTGCCGACAAAACTGTGTGTGCAACCACAGCCTGTGGTCTGACAGTATCAAGATTTTAGTGGCAGTCTTGGCTTATGGCCCTTACCACACATTCCTGCCTCTGTAGCACAACATGATACCCACTTGGTTGTGGCGATAAATCACTTGCATAGCCGTGCTGTAAACCGGGTCAAAGAGTCTTAAAAAGAGACTGCCAAGGAAAAGGGGCATGTGGAGGCATTGATGATTTGAAAGATGTCTAGTTAGTTTTCTCTGAGGTTGCAGCAGACTGTCTCTGAGTTAATCTGGCCGCAAAACTGGCTTGAAGTTTTTAATCTCTCCACTTTTCCCGCCTTACAACTCCTTTTGTGGTGCTCTGTCCCCTCAGTTGTCAGCCCAGCTGTTCATGCATCCAAGCCTGCCAGCTGTGGTGTGGGCTTTCTTAATGCTCTGGATGTACAGAAAACCAATAATGAAATAACAAAGGTGCCGTTTGCTAATGGCTTCTTATTTGAACAAAAGTTTTTGGTCTCTTTCAAACCACATGATAACTGGAGATTGTTTGTCCTACTGGTTTGAACTGTGCAGAGAAGCCGTACCTTGAATCTAGTCCTGACCTGAGTATTGAGATCCTGCCAGTCTGCTGGCAAACCTTCCTTTCCCATTTCTCACCCCTGCACAGCAGAAGGAGGATAGCTTGATGCTATCGTGGTACCAAGGGCTGGTATCCAGATTCCTAAAATGCAGTGAGGGCTTCAATCGCAGCAGAGCCAGTGTAATAGGTGAGGAGTGCGCTTGGTTTCTGTTTGTGACTCAATTATTGAATGTACCATGGACTTACCCAGTTAAAGCTTAAGTATTTGGTTGGTGAGTGTCCTGCTTTACTTCCACTGACTCGAGTGGGGCAGATCCCACGGGCGTGCTGGTACAGGTGAGGGTCCGACCCTGTATGCCACCCACTGCTCGATTCAATTGCCTAGTTCACAGTGTCTTGTTTTTCTCGCTCCAGCTTTCCACCTCCAGTTTTATGCTTTCTCTGAAGGCAGTGCCGCAGTCTGCCCCACACATTTCCAGGTTTATTCCTGGTTGTAGTTGGTCTCACCAAGTAGGAAAGTATGAATTTGCAACCTTGTGGTTATTTTTATATAAGAATGTCTTAATACATGGTGGATGTTTGAGTCTAGCTTTCGATGTTTTTCAAACGGTGTCTGTATTTTGATTTTTAATTTGCCTCTGAGCAAGACTGTCTACAAACACTGGCCAAATCTGCCTATCTGAGACCTGGAAGGGGTCCCTGGAGAAAGCACTTCAAGTCATTTATTCAGCACTGGCTGCTTTTACATTTGGCTTGAAGTCTGACAACTTTCCACCAGACCTGCAGCATAGTAAAGCACATCCTCTCTATGACAGCAGTAGAGCCAAGGAACTAGCAGGTTGCAAGAGTGAATGCTATAAAACAGATGTTATTAGTGGGCTTCACCAAGGGTGGGAGGCTGAGTACAGTAGCCCTATTACAGCCTCCAAGGTGGGCCACAAGATTGCTGTCTTATGAGCAAGCTGTGCCTGCAGTATTTGGCTCAGCATCGCATCCTGAAAATTCCAGTGCTGAGAAGCACTTTTGCGCTATGAGTAAACTGTAAGCTAGATTTGACAGGAAAGATTTTGATTAAAATCAGCATTTCAGAGCCTTCAGCTGGCAGCTGGTGTGGTGTTAAGGATGGACATCGTTGGAGCCTCCTGCGGTAAAGAGGCCCCATGTCTGAGTGTTTAAAACCAGGTTCCATCCAGTTGTGATGGTGGTTTTTAACAGTCAGAGGAAAAAAAATATTGCTGCATATTTACACATAGGGACAGATTCTGCTCCCATTAAAACCAATGGCAGAGTTCCCGTTGATTTCCATGGGTGCCTGCCTCAAAATGTTTGAACAGTAAATATATTCTTCTGGGTGGGAAACCAGGATAGAAATCCCTCTCACAGCCCGCTCCCAGCACTGCAAATGTCAGGGGTTTTCAGCACTAGTCTCAGAAACGCTACTTCTAATTTTAAAATCCTTTTAAACTTCAACCACCATATGTGGCCTTACTTCACAGCTGTCAATCAGTATCAACAGCCGGTATTATATTAGCCTATATTTACCTCTGTTTTCCCTGTATGTAGAATTACTTCATTTTTATAACTATCAAATATATCAGAGTAATTGAGAAATGTAATATTAGATACAAGCATTTGCTCCCTGAGTGCTTTTAATCAAATAATAAATCTTGATGTGCTTTAGTTTCATTGACACTAGATGAGCTGATCTGGTGTGGATTTTTTTTAGTGCTCTAGATGCATTTCCCAAAGTGTGTGAGTGGCTATGGGCATGTATTTTTTGTCTCTCTCCCCAGCTCTGTCTTGAAAGCTTTAGAAGTTCATGGTCATGTGGGATTTTTAGGCATGGAGCATACAAAATTTATAGAAAACAACTTATTAAGAAAGAAATCCTTAGCTTCTCCCTAGAAATTTGAGACAAAATCCTTTCTTTAATGTCTCTGAAAGCTCCTTAATGCACAGCATTCCCTGCTAAACTGTTGGATTTGTTTTAAACCTGTAATGTATATATAGATTTCTGTTTCCAATAGTTTTCAGAGTTGTGAACAGTCAACTTGAATTATACAGAGCCAAAATTTCTGGCAAATTACCGTCAACCTGTATCAACATTCGCATCAATTACATTTGGTATTGCTTGGTAGATGGTCTGTGTCCAAGCTTTGGAAATGGGTATGGCGTCTGTGTGTTCAATGTGCTGTTAACTGTGCTGTTTACTGAAGGCTGCTCCTCTTTGGCAGCCAGTGCTTCCTAAGGATATGGTTGCATGATGGACAACCTGTATATCCCAAACTTCTTAGTCTGAGTAAATTATAGTTTTCTTCTATGTTCTGAAATACGCAGTAAGAGAGCACAGCAACTGTCCAAAAAGGAGGGAGAAAGAGATGAGCAACGGTCTTTGATTACCAAGGTAATCAGAGGAAAAAAATACAACAGAAAGGTAAAAAGAAAAAGAGAGGTAGACAGAGGAATACAAAAGAGATTAAAAGAGAGGAAGAATCAGAGAAATAAAAGGGAAGTATAAAAAGCAAATAACCAGTTCAGTTGATATATGTACGCTTCTAGTACCACTCGGGTATCAACCCATTTTTAAACCACACACAGCTAATAGTAAATGGCACCACCTCGGAAATGTTAAAATTGAAAATAGTTTTGAAAAAGCTCCTCACTCCTTTTTGGGTTTGTTTTTTTTTTTTTGGTGCTGTTTTTTTTTAAGCAAAATTTTGAGCCTGTGCAGACATTCTTCGGTAGTCTATGGCCCTCACTTGTAGAGTAAAATCAAACACCTTTGTTAAGCCAAGAGTTCTCGAGACTTTCCTGGTTCACTGCAACTAGTTTGGCTGCTAGATCTTACATCTGATGGAGCCACTCCATTAAAATAGCAGGACTGTTAGGGTTGTACCTGTGTTTACGTGTTGCTCTTCTCTTGCAAGAGAGGAGTGTCACTTATGCTAGGAGAGAACAGATCTTATGCAAACCTCCCAAAAGGAAGGAGTGAAGAACAGAAGAAATCATAGCAGAGGAGCAGAGCCTTTCACTGCCCACTGCGTGCTCTAGGTCAGCTTTTATTCATAGCTGGGTTGTGTGTGAGGATGATAGCAGCCAAAGTGGAGACAGAGAAGCCTCTATTTTTTCCAGCTTTTGATGTCCCAAAGGGGAGAGGGTTCCCCCCATGGGTGCTCACGCGCTCCTGCCCTGCTTATTCACAAGAGAGACCAGTGACGCTGGCCCCAGCTTGCTTTCTCGATACAGACATGAAAGAAAACTTGTCACAAGTTTCTCTGCAGATCTAGTGCTTTTACAATGAAACCATAAAGAAGTGAAGTAATAAAGAACTCACCTAATTTATGGTGCATAAGCAATGATCTACTAAACATACACTTTGTGTAAGAGATGGCTTAGTGAGAGAGAGCAGTGTCTTCAAGGGTTTTTCCAGATTTTGCCGAATCACATTCAAATTTTCTTCCATCAGTAAATGTGCATGCTGTCAGTAAAAATAACAAGATAACCCAGAAGGAAGAAAAGCTCACATTTATTTCCTTACTTTGGCACAAATTACTTACTAGTCAGAATTTTTGAATCTCTTCACCTTTCTGAGGTAAATAAATTGAGTGCCATGCGTCTTAATATGTATGGGTCTTTCATATAAGATGTTAAAAACTGCATTGTGTAGATAATAGGTCCATTGATGAGGGACCAGACTGGGAATTGGCTGAGCTGGGTTCTCGTGTAGGTTGTCTCTCTGAGTGTCTGTGTGGGGCTAAGAAAATTTCTGAACCTTGGTGCCCCAGCTTGTGACAGTCCCTCTACCAGTAAAGCACTTGACAGTGCAGAGGCAAAAGTACTGGTATCAATGACTGAGTGACCTATCCTGCTGTGTCACCGTACAAGGAAACAAGACAGGACTTTGGAGGCTTTGTTCATTTGTTTCTACTTTTCTTGGGGTGTTTTTTTTTTTGTTGTTTTTCTTTTCCTGACCCTCCTTTCCTCTGCTGTGCAGTTTCTCCTGGTGTTGAATGTGGGGTGTTTTTCACTGATGTCTCGTCAGTGTATTGGTTTATAAGTGTACTGTACTAATTTCCTAGTGTCTGTATTACTGTGAGTGGTGGCAACTTGGTGTGAGATTCACTGATACAGCAATCAGGGTATCAGTACAAAGCAGTCTGTTATGGTGGGTTTGCTGTGTACACAAAATGGCAACAATACTGCAGAGTCACCAGGGACCACTAAAAAATCTCTTAGGGAAAGGAAATTGGGTCAATACTGTGGATGAGAATACATTTGTGCTTGACTGATTTTTCCAATATCTTCATTAACAGCAGTCTGTTTTCTTATGGTTGACAATTTGAGAGCTAAAAAAAAAAGGTATGTGTTAAGCTATACAAATAATGCAGTTTTTAGTTTGTTGTGATATTAAAAATGTGATCTAGTTGTAGGTCGGACTGAAATATTTGAACTTCTTTTTATCAAATTCTGCTTTTTTTTTTAAAATTCTTTAAAATTTTTAAGAAATAAAGTTTTGTGATGTTTCAATTAGCATCAGTGCAAAACAATTCCGCTTTCCTACATTTTGATCTTTTTTAGTCAAAAGTGTTTGTGAAATTCAGCACAACTTCATGAATGGTTTCAGCTTTCCCAGAACTACATAGTTCTCTGAATAAGCTATTTGCCAAAAAGCAAAGAAAACAGTCTACTCAGTTCTATTTATAAACAAAAACTTTAAGAATTCATCATTGTTTTCCAAAACTTGTTTTCCAGAACGGTTTCTTACTGAATAAATTAGATTAATTTTCAGTCTCGTAGTGTGTCTGTTCAAAATAACAAAGCCAAAAGTTCTAAATGTTTCTCATAGTTTTGAATTTGTGTTCAGCTGTGGTAATGACATGTCATGCTATTTGCTGTCTGTGTTGACGTGGACATTTTTTACGCTTCTGTACGGTCCTTCATAAGTTAGAGGGCCTTAGAATTATATAACATAGCTTCAGATTTTGTTTCCCTGTTTTCTTTTTCTCAAGCATTTAACTTTCCTGAATGTGCCCACAAAATGGTGACAGTGCTGCAAGGTCACCAGGGAACACTAAAAAATCTCCTAGGGAAAGGCAATTGGATTAATACTATGGATTGGAATATATTTGTGCTTGACTGATTTTCCAATATCTTCATTAACACTGGTGTTGATAACATGGCCTTTAATAGCCTTTATAACCACAAATGCAGCATGGAATGAAGCAAATAGGTCATTAATCCCTTAAAAGTACAATTTAATGCAATGCTTCATGACAGGAAGTGAGCAGGAAAATAAAACCTTTACTGTTTTAAGCCACACTTAATATTTTTACGGCACAGTTGGCTTGACAAAATACTCTTTGTGAGTCATCACTTCAAAGCAAGGTCCTGGGGACCAATTAAAGTTGTGTCTGCAACCCTCATGCATAACTGCATGTACGCATGAGGTATTTCAAAATATCTCTTTCAAGTAATAAGAGTTGTACCAAAATAAAGTAAAAGGGACCTTTTGCTTCAAGCCTTTTAATTTAATATGCCCATGTGTGGAGACACCCTTGGGGCATGAGAAATTGATTTTCATTCTTTGCATGGATCCTACAGTAATTTGCACTGTCAAAATAGTCCATGGAATTTCTTCCAAAAATGATATCTTTGACAGACAAACAATAGCAAGAGATATTGTCCTTGATGTCAAGCTTTATCTTGAAAGAGACCAAAATGCCCCTATTATGGCTGATTAAAAAGTGAGAAACATAAAAGTAATTGCCTTCCATCCATTTTGCAATTGCTGGGCCAACAAAACTGGATAGATTAAGGACAAATATGAGGATAGGAGAATTTTCTGTTCTAATTTAATCTATGCCCATAACCAGCTGTTTGACCAGACAAGGTGTTCAAATTCCCTTTGGTTGATTTCCACTTTGAATGAATTGGAAGTATGTCTATATTGTTCTTGTGTTGCTGATACTACTGCATACCTAATGTGGATGTTCTCACCTGAATATCATAGTGAGCATTTTTGAGTGAATTTTATTGGTTTCTGGAGAATCAGCTTGGGTGGAAACTCCTTAAAAGTAACACGGTGGCTTTCATCCTGGAACAAGTTATATCCACATTTTTTTCCTTTTTGAGATCGTCTGGATAGAATCCTATTCCATTACTCTGCAAACAGCAGGCATATAATGATAATTTCTTGTTGGGGGAATGAGAAAGCAGATCTACTCTTTTAATTTATGTAGAGAATAAATATTAGAAAAGCTGTGTTTTCTGATAGAGACCATGTGTTTATGAAAAAAATCACTCTGTTGTAGTTGGAATTGATGTTCTCATGCTTATTCTGCAAACAAAATAGCAAGAGACAATCTGTGCTTCAAAAAGCTGATACTAACATATTGATTGTTGTTATAGCAAATATTACTGACAGACAAAAATAGGAGGACAACAGGCAGAATGTGACATAATGAATCAGAAGAGAGAAGTAAATCTGTATTTCCTGGCTTCTGGTCTAGAGTTGTGTTTGCAGGACTGTAACATCTCAAGTCCTATGGTTTCTTAAAAAAAAAAAAATACACTACCAGAAAAAGAAACAACAAAATATTGAATTGTTTCAAGATCCATCCACTTATCCCCACCAGATAATTTCTCAGCCACTGATGTATTTTCTTTTTTCTAACAGAATTTCCTTGGATTTTGATTGTGCAAGTTGTTTGTGGGTTGGGTTAGTAAATCAGGACTGAAGAACTGACTTACTGTAAGAAATCCTATGATTTCTTAATGTTAGTATTCTGACAAGTTCATAAGAAATGTGCTGTGGAGAAGGAAAAAAGGTGCAAAGAAAAGGTACCTGCATGACTGGTAGAAGTTTAAGATGCAGATGCAAATGACAGTGTTCACATGAGAATAGTTAGATTCCTGTTTTCTGTCCAGGATGCATAGTTGCAGGATTGTTTCTATGATCAACCAAGGTGGTTTTTTTCTCACCTGTCTCCTCCTCACACTTCCTAATTATCTCTTCCTTCCATCTCTTTATCATGTATCTCCATTTAATGACCTAGGAACATCCTGGGAGCGTGGAAGTAGACAAATTTGGTAAATGTTTAGCAATGGCTCAATTGCAGATTTCTGAATCCAGGGAGGTTCAACCCGTGGGAAAGTTTCAAGTCCCATCTTAGGACTAAGCTCCAAGTATTGTTAAATGGCTGAGGTTAGAAATAGTGGGAAAAGAGTAAATAGGTGCAGAGCTGCAAGTCAAATCTTTACACCCTTTCTTTCCCTCTCCCCACAGCCTTGCCTCATGCACTGTTGTTACATGAGTCAATCTGTTTCTCTCTCTGCAACCCCCCTCTAAGTGGGAAAGTGGATCTATAAAAAAATAATAGAAACGAGGGGAAAAAAACCCGAACCAACTCTTGATCTTCAGACTCAGAGACTTTGACTGAGAGCCAAGTATTTTAAACAGCAGCCCTTTCATAACCGGGAGAGCTAGCACTAGATCTGTTGGGTATGCAGTGTGACCACATAACGCTCAGCACATGTCAACATAACTGATAACCAAATTGTACCTCGCAACCTCCCATACAGCATAACTTCGGCAGGCTGCCAGCGTCTCAGCCCTAATTAACACGCTGCTATGCGATGACTGGAAGGTTAAAGCCACAGCTTTATTTACTGCACAATTAACGGGTAAACATGACTTAATCATAACTTAAACATTCAGCATTTATGAGACAAAATCTTTTTAGGAGCCATTTTGACCTCAAGTCTCCAAGCAGACCTCTTGTAATGTGAAATTAATCGCCTGTTCCACCAAGGGACATTGGGGCTTTCTCTGACACCATAGATTTCCATCCCTGAACAAATTAAAAACAACGTCAACTTAATAGACATTCTTGTGTGTGGGTCTCATCTCAGTGTCAGGGTTCTTCTGGGCTAAATCTGCATCTGATGACATCAAAGCAGTGACTTCAGCAAGGATCCTCAAGTAGCAGGAGATCTCTTTATTGTTCTTGGATCTCAGTAACTCTGCTGACCCCTCAGCTCTGATTGAAATGGAGCAGCTTAGTCCTGGTCCTGCAGAGACCTAGGCATGTGCTTAACTTTGCGTCTTGTGAACAAGCACGTTAACTTTAATCAGCTAACCACTCAAAGTTTGGCATCCATGTACTGTTTGTTTATCATGTTTGGAGCTTCAGATGGTAGTTGGCTTACTCAGTTTTAGTCTTTAAGTACTGTAGGAACCCGCCAGTATAAAGTGACTTCAGCAACCAATTTCTTTTTGCTTAAGTAAACTGATGCCTCAGTACTCAATTTATGGTTTATCTCACACCCAGAAAGACATGTAATCCTTTCAAATAGACTAGATATTATACCAGAGGTGGGAAGCAGTTTTAACTTCTGTGAAACCACCACTGTACAAAGGGAATTGTGTTCTAGCATGGTGGCCAACCAGGAGCATCTGCTCTGTGCTGGACCATTCACATACTCTGAGTTAGACAGTCATTTCTCACCTCCAGAATGAAGTAATTTACATATCAACAGGTTTACAGACACCACATTTGGATAACACCCCACCACCACTACATGTACAGCCATCTCACTGGTGCGTGCATAGAAATATATCCCTAAAAAATGATGGATTGGGAAAAAAAGCTTTCATCTTCTGAAAGCAGAATGACTTGTTGTAAATAAGTACTTTGTACTGAAATCTATTACTTTTCAATATGGCAAAAGCAACACAAGGCAATTGTCCACCATGAAAAAGACTAACCCTCTTCCACCTGAACTCCTGATCTTCAAATACAATCTTTGCTACCGGCACACTGCTTCTGCCATTGGAGTAAATACTGAGCTGGCAGTTTTACCTCTCCCACCCTTGATTCTCTGCAATGCAGAGAATCTTTGGCAGGAAAGGAGGTGAAAGAAGGAGTTGCTGATATTAACTGGAGTGGGCCAATAAAGAATTTTAAACACCCATTTAGAGATATTACTGTATTTTACAACCTGTAAATTGTAATACAGAATAAAACTGACCAAGAAAGAAAGAAAATTATTCATGTTTTTTTGTTGGAAGATGCTATTTATTGAAAGTCTTGGTGCTGTTGCTAATACCCATTCTTTTCATAGTTGTATGTATTTCTCCTAGGTACCAAAAATGTCACATCTTCCACCATGTAAGACGTATGTAAGGACATGTGAGAAGAAAAGTGAATGAGTAGAAGGTGATGCTTCCAGTGCAGTGTGAGGAGAGAGAGCAGATCAGTTATTGTGAACTGTCGGGAAGCTGTGCAGTTTAGATGGGCAGAATTGAGCAAAGTGGTCCCTGCATCTAGGGGGCATTCCTTCCCTGTGCCCCTCCCGGATCCTTTGAGCTTCTTCCAATGCTTTAAAAGGCCCTCTTCCAATTTGACCCCTGCTAGAAGCTGATACGGAGTGGGAGGAATTGCAGAATAAAGGAAGCTTTATGGTCTGGGACTGGCCAATTCATTGGCAAAATTCCTAAAATTCCTGTGCCCTCCTACTCACTACTCCTGCTGCTGCCCGTGCTGTTTACCACCTGTTTGGGTATGCCCTGTAACAAAGAAGGAAACCATTGTGCATTACACTGCTTTAAATGCACATTCAACTAGTCATGTGAGACTGTCATGTAGGGATGAGATTGAATGAAGAATTAAGAGTCTAATCTACTATTTCCAGCCCTGCCATTGACTTGCTTGCACTCAGAGGGAAACCAGTTACTCTGACTTCCATACTCCTCAGCTTTCCTGTCTGTACAGTGGAGCTAGTGGTGCTTATCAAGAAGACATGAGTGGAGAAAGCTTTAGTTTCTTGGATTTGAAGTCCTGTTGGAAGTGTCAAGTAGTATTAATGTAAAGAGAATATGGTGGTTTTTTGCTTCCTCTTAATGTGTTATTCACTTCTTGGCTTCGGGAATAATGTGCACATCCTCATGTGTGTCTGTGCCAACACTCAATGGTGTGCGTGCCAAGATACGTTATAGTGTCTGTATTTACTATGTACAGCCTACATACCGCCTTTGTGAGTAAGTATGGCAGCAATGTAGTAGGGGAAGCAGGGAAGTATCTGTGTGTCTGTATATAAGATCATATATTTGTACAAAGTGTGTGTCTGTGGGCTTCAGAGACTGAGGGGAGTCTGTGGTTCAGACAGTCTGCCTGTTTTTTTTCTTTTTTTTCTCTGAAGGCAGCAAAATATGTTGATATGGATTTTTTTACAGGAGCTTTTTGTGTTTTGAGTTAATACATTTCCCTCACATTAGATCTTGCCAACCATCATTTACTTACTAGTACTGTGAAAGCAGGTTACCCAAAGGCAGCACCATTCCCCACTGTTTTCTCTTCTTCCAAACTGCTCAGAGACATGCTGTAATAAGACTCCTAGTTAAAAACAACAAAATATCAGCATGAGCAGAAAATCTGAGCAAAAATGCATGTGCTTATGCTGCATGTGAGCTTAAGTATTTAGCTGAACTAGTGCCAAGGCTGTGAGTTTATACAGCAGAAATACTGCCACTGATGTGCTCTGTGTAACTGACCCAGTAACTTAATTTGTGAATTGTGTCCAGTGTGATATTTCTGTTCAATATTCCCACTGGTAAAATGAGGCTTTAATCACAGTGCATATGAGGGAAAGAGAGTAGCTTCATACAGACTAGTCTACAATGAAGTACAGAATTTTCATTCATGAGAATAATGTTTGTGATTTTTTTTCTCCCAGAAATTAAATGCCTGCAGTAAGAAAGTACAATATAAAGGAAGTGAACTCTTCCTGACTGCTGGGGTTGCTGGTTTCAAGTAATGACCTCTTCTAGGTTTTTTTCCCTTCTTTTTCTGTTTTTTTGTTGTTACCAACTAGCAAGATTTCTCAGTGGAAATGAGCTATTTAGTCTATGTATAGATTGTTCATCAGAGGGATTGAAATACATTCTTCACAAGCATGCTGAACATACCCAGCCATTAATAACAAAGTTTTTAGTGGTGAATAAAACAAAGGATATTACACATTGCCAGTAGGGAAATTGATTTATCTTGCTTTGGTTAGTTATCTGCATTAAGAAATGTCACACATATTCAAAGTGTTTTGCATAGCTAGTCTCTCGTGTTTTGCAATACCAAAATCTCTGCTAGACAATATTTTGGCATCTCTTTCTTGACCTCATGTCGTCAAGGAAACAACTACTTTAAATGAAGTATGTTTAGCCAATTAACATAGATACTTTATATATATGTATACATACATATAAATATATATGTAGTTATGCGTGTGTTTGGGTATTTCAGTGAATAACATCAAAAAACTTAATTGCTTCTCCAAAAAGGACCACACTGGAGTGTGTATGCACTGACTTTGTATACAGTCTTCAAGGATGAATTATTGACACGTGGGAAGACTTGCTGCTTCTGAGAGTAGGACTTCAGAGAACTTGCATTACTGGACCTCGTCTTTTCCCATTGAAATCAGTGGCTTTAAGATAATTAAAGCTGGGTTTATGGACTTACAAGACGGCTCACAGGTTGGTGCAGTCAAAGCACAGCCCCTACAAGTGGGATTCAGTTTGCCTAGGTCCACAAGACTGGTTGGCACAGTCTCAGATAAGTTTAACTTGATTGAAAAAAGATATGCAGTCCATGATACACCCACGGAGGCAGGATACAAGGCATATTATGCTAAAAAACATTTAAAAGCTTCCCTTCAGAGCTATGTGAACATATCCAACAAGCACCATTAGGCTAATGGTGATGATGTCACTCTAAGTATTTTCCCACTATATCTTGAAAGGCAGAAGGTAGTTAATTTACATCCAGAAAATGAAATCTCAAAGACTTATAATGCTGAATTTATTAATGTCCAGATTTGGCTTGAGGTTTTCGTGTGTGTTTGTTGTTGGGTTTTTTGTAAGCTTATTGACATCAGTGATGCACACTAGAAAAATTTGGAAATTCTTTATTGTGGCTGATTTTGAGTTCATTGAGCAGAAAATATCTGATCAGAAGATACATGGAAAATTTCTTTGTGTGTGTGGCTTTTTCTGTTTTCAGTGCTAACATAAATAAACTGTTTAACTGATTTTGTATAAACTTTCCAAAAAAAATCTCAAGCATGGAAAATTTCAGCCCAAAATGGAGTTTATTTCAGAAAATTACAAGCAACAGAAAAAAGAGGGTTAGAATGGAAATCTGAACTCCTCATTAACTAGAGTTAAGCGCCAACTTAAATGCCAGGAGTTTTTTTCTGTTAATATTTGGTTTAAAGTTACATACAGGTCTGGAAGAGCTTAGCTCTTTTTAACCCTTTTTTATTGCTGTCACTGACTTAGTTTTGTTTCAAAGTGATGGCGTGGGTTCAGGACTCAATACCTATCTTCACCACAGCAGGAGTCATATTTTTTAACTTATTCTTTCAGATCATCACTTGAGACTGTGTTCACACAGCCTTAAATTCCACCTAAATCCATCTGCCTAGTATTTACTATTGGCTGGCTCTAAATATTTAGTGGCACAAGCCAATGGAGATCATTAGGCTAAGGTGGGCCGTAGGCTGTCAGATTATGGCTTCTGGTTTCCATTACAGATCTGTGGCAGTGTGTGGAGAAGACAGGAGATCTACCTAACAGAGCAAAAAGGTATGCGTAAAACTCAGTTAAATACAATGCAGCCAAAACAAGGCATAGTCTGTTGTTTTTAATTCTTAACTGGGACAGACACCTCCACAGCTTCATCTCTGAAAATGACAGGAAGTAATGTTTTGCGCACGTTATATTTTTCATCTGGAAACCTCAGTGCCTTTAGGAAAGTGAGGGGATGGATGGTCTTTGACTGCTTTTACTCTTCATCTAACTAAATATGGAGATTGCTGAGGTCTAATGGATAGGACCTGCAGCTAACTCCTTAGCAAGCAGCTAACTCCATTCCTGGCTCTGCTGCAAATTCCCTATGTAACCTCTGGCAAACTTTCTCTTCCTCTGCTCCTTCCTTTGGAAAATTCTTCTGAATTCAGGGGGGCATTTTGTTGGGGGAATGCAGGATGAGGAGTCGCTTTACCAGATTTGGAGTCTCTTTTGCTTCTTGAAGGTTAGCCAATTCAGTTCTGAGACCGACAATGAATGCCTCCATTCCAGTTCTCAAGAGAATTCTTTCTTTTTCCAGTGATGTAAATTTTGTTTACATTTTATGCTTTCTACTTTTAAAAACCTCCCTGGTCTGTCTTTATTCCCAATTTTTTAGTCCAAAAGATCTTTATTAGATAGACAGAGAAGGGATCCAAGTATGTATTAAAAGCAATTATAAGAACTCTTAATTTTAAATGTGCCTATTGCAAATATTCAGAAAACATTCAAGTGGTCAGTGATATTGCACTGAGTGTGGGAGGATGCACTCCCCTTATTTTTAAGTTATGAAAATGATTACCTTTTCCATAACTGTGAGGAAGCAAAGGACAACTCAGGCACCTGGAAGAACAGGGCTACAACTCTGGTACTGCAGCTCTGAAATAGAGGTCCCTGGCACTTAAAAGACGACCATGAAAAGAAGACTTCTGTCAAGCACTGACAGTCTGCAGAAACATGCATGCAAACTAAATGGCAAGGTGCCTACACATTAAGGCCGTAATCAGACAGCCAAAATCCCATGAGTGCCTATGCCTCGTTTTTCTTATCGGCTGTTTTTCAATGTTTCCATCTTTAGCTTGCCTCGGTCCTCTGAACTCAGAGGCCTTTGGAGGTGCTTGGCTTTCTCCACTGAGCAGGCATAGGGACTTAAGCGGGTTATAGACCATCTGAATGTGGTCCCTAGGGCCTAGTCAAGTTCTCACTAAATGATACCCAATTCTTTACTGTCATCACTGAAAGCTGAAGTGGACCATGGTCTGCCCATAGCAACAGTTATTATTAATTAAAATTTACAAAACCATAAGCTGTTGATTTCTGATAAACTCAGATTCTTTAGATAGACAACTCCACCACTGGTTAAGCATATTTCTAGGTTTCTGAAAGTGCTCTGAAAATTTCAGCCATTTCTTTACTAGCATACCTCTCTTCAAGGGGATCTAACTACACCGAAGCTTGAAAGTATTCTAGCAAACTGCATTTTGCCGTTTCCATTCTTCAGTAACATGGACAAAAATACAATCTAATGAGCAAAACATTTATTTTGGTACAGGATTCTTCCTGCTGCTTAATGCTCTTTCCTTCTGCTTTTTTCTAGAGTACAAGGTTTTTCACATTGGCAGGATGTGTGTCGACATGAGCTGAATATGTATTTAATCATAAATTCGGTAGCAAGCACTAAGTTGTTGAACAACTATGCCTGCATGAAGACAAAATTATGTCAGCCTAGTAGGGGCTCATGATAAGGTAGTCACTGACCTTCTTGAGTAGACTGGGGCCTGCTTTCAAATAAATAGGATTCAACGTTTTCTGAAGAAGTAATACTTCTGATATGAACACTTAGTTTGTACAGACTCTACAGCTCAGACTACAGCCTTTCTTGTGAAGCAGATGCAAAAATCCCATAATTAAAATTTTTGATGTGTTTTTTTCCAAGTCATAGTAACTGCTTGAGCATGCTCGGTGCTGTCACAGCATGTCGTGATAGTTAAAGTAACCTGTATTAGGAAATGGAGTGGTAGTTCAGCACTGTGAGATTTGTTCTGATTATGGTGGACCTGGAATAAAAATAAAGATACAAGCTCAGTCTAACTATTTAATGCTTAGACATTTATATGGACAATAGCAGGTCCCTTCCTGATGCTAATACAAACTGTATGTTCCTTGTTGCCTGCAGGAAGCCCTCAGTCTAATGTTTGTTAGCAGGGTGCTTTTTTCAGCTGGGAGCAGTGCTATGTATGTGGCTGCTCTCAGAAATGCTCACAAATTCCAGCCAGTCCAATGTTGTTCTATGACTGACACTATGTAACATCTACATTTGAGATATTTACATACTTTTGACCAGAAAAATCCCAACTGAATTCAACTCTTGATCTTCATGGAAGGGCCCCTCACAAAGGTACTTCATCTACTTCAAGGTCCACCTGGCCACACAGCTCCTTTGGTGCTGATATATGCAACCTGATATATTTAACCCCCAGCAGATATTTCCTTCTGGTGATGAAAATAGCTCAGAGTGGCAGACAGTTTCTTTTCTTTCTCCTTTTCACCCTCTAGGAGATGCTGATGTTGTCTGTAAGCTTGGAGCTTCATCCTCCCATCAGTTAGTTGCCAGTCCTGTTGCTACTTCAGCCTTGTGCAGATTGTGAGCCCTTGTGTTGCAGTCACTGAAAGGCAGAAAGGAAAGGGATGACCTTGCAGGAGCTCAACAATGAGGTGGGATTTGACAATGAAGCTCTATGGATAGTTTGAAGTCTGTAAGCTGGGGCTGGGCTCTGTGCTAGAGGTCGAGGAGCAGGAAATGGCGCATTGTTTCTTCTTTTTCTCCCTGCCATTCCCAGCCCTCCACTCCAAAGCTGTGCTGCTCTGAGAGGCTGAGAAGTTGAGTCTTTTGCAAATAGTGTTGTCCTCCACAAATACACTTGAGTATTGCTTGGGAGGGTGGGAAGCTGGGGTGAAAGTGCTTTGACCGTCACAAGCTTTTAGCAACACAGTTTTTGCTCATTCCTTCATTGCCCTCAATCTTTCCCAGATGAGTGAATGTGCCCCAGGGCACAATTACAGGTGGTCTGCAGAGAAGGAACACAGTCAAACAGAAAGAATATTCACAAAAAGCAGCCAAACTCTTAGGCTTATTTAATGCTATCTCCCATTTCTTAAAGGGGACTAGATTATTAAAAACTGTTAGATTTTTAATAATCTAGTCATTTAAAAATCCTGGTAGGTCTCTGCCTGCTTATGCAGGTGCTTAATTACTTGTTAAAATCTGGTTGTCAGAGCCTTCTTAGCTTGCGGAGGGACTTTTTACAAGGACTTGATGTGATAGGACAAGAGGTAACAGCTTCAAACTGGAAGAGGGTAGATTTAGATTAGAAATGAGGAAGAAGTTCTTCACTATGAAGGTGGTGAGACACTGGAACAGACTGCTCAGGGAAGCTGTGCATGCTCCACCACTGGAGCCAGGTTGGACAGGGCTTTGAGCAACCTGGTATAGTGAGAGGTGTTCCTGCCCATGGCAGGGGAGTTGGAACTAGATGGTCTTTAAGATCCCTTCCAATCCAAACCACTCTATGATTCTACATGACTCTTTCCACACAGATTTTAGGGCAATTTTTACTGCACTGGAACCATTACCAGCTATTGTTTTGCTGTTACCTGTGAGAGGCTATGCCTGCAGCTCATAACTGCTAGATAACCTTTCAGAAAGCAAAAGTAAAGATAACAAAAAATAACGATATATGGTTAAAACATGGCTACAATATTGCTGTTAATGTGGGTGACCAGATGCCTGAAACCAAAATGTAAGATGCCTGTTTTTCCTAGTAAGACTCTGAAGCTGATACTCCATCACTGTAGGAATGAAGCCAACTAATACGGCACGTGAAATGTTGTGGCTCTGGGAATTTCTAGCAGGCTTATGGCTCACATGTGTACTTCATGTGAAAGCATGTCATGTGCTTGTCCTGGCTGATCTTGTATATAACTGTTGAACAAAAGTATGTGGAAGAAAGCTTGCATGCAAGTCTCTATTCCATGTGTGCCAAATGGAGGTGTTTTCAGTCTGGGAGCTGTTAATTATTTGGGCTGGGCAAGGATGTACTTTCTGAAGAGGACTTTTGCTCAGAGGAATGGCAGGTTTTCCCACTCAGAAAAATTAATTTTGAGTATGTCTTTTGGTTCTAGAGTTTGTAGGGCAATTTGTAGTGTGTTGTATTGCTAATTGGAATAGGGCTGCTATCAGAAATCTAGGTGCCAACAAAGAAAGTTTTTTAAGGTGTATTGGAGTTTTGCTTGCATGTAACATTTTGGTAGGGTAGAAAGAGGTAATAACAGGATTGTTAGCACAAGAAAACCAATTCAGCCTTTAATTGATGTATGCTCTTTTTAATTGTTGCAATATGCTTTCATTATTTGAAGTTTAGCGTGCCAGTTGTGACAATTAGTATTCTACTGTTTATCTGTAAACTTGTTCTTTTCTCCATCATCAACATTCCTCTGAAGTGAGTCACTGAAAACTGCAAAGACACATTCAGACACTGCAATTTATTGCTTACTTTGCCCTTAAAGAATCTCTGATCCTTGATGTGTTATAGATTGTATATAGAATTGCAAATGTAGTATTCAAGAGACTGCCAGAGTTTCTGCGTCTGTGCAGCTTCAGATCATCAGTGTGGCCTGAACCCTTGAACTCTTTATAGTGAAAGCATGAATCCTGTCAGATGGAAACAAAGAGCTAAACTTGTGATGAGGTAGCTTATACTTCAAGACTTTTTGCTGCTCATGCAAAAATGGTCAAAAAAAGGTGAGAACAGGATACTTTCAAAACGAGGATCAAGCTTTTTCTTTGAGCTTCTGCAAAAGTCAGCAGGTACATGGAGTCTGGAACAATTGCTGGACGAGTTGATTTTAGGCAGAGCAGGTGATGTTTTGAAACCCCACAAAACCATCTGTGCTTACAATGGCTTGAAAGGTTGACAGAAGTGTTGAGAAGCTGCTTTTATGGGAAGTTTGAGGAGGGAAGTCGAAAATAATGTATAGGGAAAAACATACCAGTGAACTTGATAGTTTGGTGACCTTCCTTAAGCAATAAATAATCAATTCTAACAATTTTGAGCCATTAGCCTAGTTGAAAACCAAAAAGATTCTTCCCTGATCAGCTGAACACTGAGAAGATTCAGTTTCTTATGTTAAATACTTCCATGACTGCAAACTTGCAAGATTTTCCTGTTTTTTGAAGTCAAGATATAAACATAATTAAAGAGTGACTCAGCTGTGCTGATCAGGGAGATAGATCAAGATGATGTTTCTCTCAGCCAGCAGATGTGACAGTCTGTTTTTATATGGAGTCAGTTTTAAGAAGTCTTACTTGAGAAAACAGAAAGAATAACTGGAGAGAAGTTTAGTCCATGACATTTCCTTCCTTCTCCCCCTAAATTTGTACTATATAAATACTCCCTGAAATCATTGCTTGGAGTGACTTTGAATGGGTTCTCAACCTCTGATGAATTGCTTTCAGGTTTTCTTTCTGAGGAGTTTGCACAATTAAAGAAAAAAGATACTCCACGGGGATTCCCTAGGAAGATCTGTCTGTCATGTTACAGGATACGTTTCTTGTACTGTCGCAAGATGAAATGAGGGGCTCCCTTGACAAATACAAAAGTTATGTGACAGCCCATCTATTTTTAGATGATTTAAATGAATGAAGAGGGAAAAACATTTGTTTCCAAGACTGTAATTTTCCAGATGACACCATTTTATTGCACGGTGCCATACCATGAGAAAGAGCATTCTTGTGGCTTTTGAACTGGAAATCCTGTAGGAATGCTATTTCTGGCATTTATTTGCTGTGAAGCCAGGCACACATGGGGAACAGACAGACTGACCAGATACAGTTTGTGGTATTAAGGCATTCAGAAAAGTCCCCACTGCACAGCCCTTTTCCAGTATACATAGTGTTGAGTGAAGTTGAAAAATTATCAGTGAAGATCAAATCTGAAAGCCGTGATCTGATAAGACATCCAGACTTTCACACTATTAATGTATTCCTTCCTCTTTCAAAAACTCTGCTTTGAAAATTCAGCTTTTCTGTCTTCATACATTGATGATAAAAAAATAATTCTTGATAATGAACAAGATTTTGATACAAAGTGGGAGTGAAGTTTGAATGCACACTTTAGTGAAAAACCAAATGCGGTCACTGCGGTTTAGCTGGGAAGTTAATTTTTTATTTACCTGACTACTGTGTGTGAGCATGCAAAAAAAAAAAAAGTTGATTGAAGAGTGAACACAGAGTAGACAGCTTAGGTCCATTGTTTGGTAACCTAAAGTGGATAGTCTGTAGTGAATTCAGTATGGCTACCCATGCAAGAAGAGTTTTTGCGTACGTGAGTGCTTATGGGAGGTACTTTCCTGTGGCTTAAGAATTTGTATCTTCAGATACCTTCTGTATTCAGTTAAATAGAATAGGCTGGAAATTGTTTATAAAGAATTATTCTCTGAAATTTTTCTTGAATATAGTTATGTCTCTCCACAGCCTCTCTCGTAGGAGCAGCTCTAAAATGATAGTCTGCCTCAAAAGAGCAAAAACTCTAATAAATATGGTGCATTCCTCTTTAAAAAGTGTATTTATTTAGTAAGTTTAGAAACCACTCTGAGGTTAGGTTACAGCTATTGGGATTAGAGGGCGTCTCGTGGGCAGTTCAGACATCAAGCTATAGGTCCATGGAGTGAAGCTGAGCTGTTTCTAGCCTCATGTCTGAATTATGAATTAGGTTCATTCTAATTCCAATGGGGTAAACCTCAGAGCAGTTTATATACTTATGGCTAAGTGCTTCTAAAATACAGGCTATTTATTTAAAACATACATGTAAAATGTAATATCTAAAAAAGATGTCTGGCCTAGTGATGCTGGAGCACAGCTAATAAGCCAAATAAAATCTGAATTCCAACTTCAGACCCCTAAGGAAGGGGATGGCACAGCTGGCTCTATGCCACAGGCTGATATTCCCAGCTAGGCCAGATTCCCACTTGGCTGGCTCAGGGTGAACTGGAACAGCCACAAGACTAAATTAATTTGCCTCAGCCCAAGGCACTTGCCTCTTCCTTAGCCATGCCTGTCATGCCAAGGCTAGGAGAGTGTGATGCCCTCCCTTGGCCATTCAGGAAAGTTCCTTAGGCCAAGAATACTCTGCGGGGCTGGCTCCTTTCACTTTCTATCACTGGAGTAGTGCAAAGAACCAGGAATCTACTTTTTAGTCTAGTTGGATATTTGGGGAGTAGCATGGAGCTGGAGGGTTGGACAGAAAGTGCAGGATTTATTAATAGCATCAGCAACTAGTTCCATCTGGAGCCACCCTGGTCTCTGAGCTCATTCTAGCAGCAGTGCCAGCTGGTGAACCTCTCACCTTAATCATATGTCTTTGACCCCTGCTGCTAGCAGTCAGGTAGCTGTGCCAAGCTGCAGTCTGCAGCTGGCTTTTTCACAGGACACTTCTGACTGGCTGCTTTGTGGGGAAGAGCAGTCAGTGAGGGTTTCTGCAGGAGGCTAAGCCATCCCTTCCTCTATTCATTTTGCTTAGGCTACCAGAGAATGTAAAGTAGAGACAGCATCTGATGTTATTTTCCTGGGATGGGAATGGAACAGAAACGATGCACTATTTTAGGACAGCTGAGCTGGATCCATCACTGGACAGAAAAATGAGTCAGTTTATACTCTGGTTCTCACTCCCGTCCTCGCCATCATCCTTTAATTCCATTTCAGGAAATAAATGGGGCAAAATACCTCTCAAGTAATTATTTCTGCCTTGGCACTGAGTGAGATGTAGAGAAGTCTTCAGGAAACTACCATTCCCAGGTTTGGTCAGAAGGTGAAGAACTGTTGCAGATCCAAAAGAAGCGAATGTGTAGTGGACACAAAGGGCAGATTTTTGGAGGTACTGAAGAATTGCCATAGGGCTTAAGGAGTGCATAATTAATTCATGTGGGGATCCTGGGGCCAAAGATCAGTTTATACAAATTTGCAGGAATTGGCAAAACTAAATGTCACAAGCGAGCTAGTGGGAGTTAAAAACTGCACATGGACAAAACTTGCTGTTAGTGTTTTCTGTTTTCAAAGAAACTAAATCTTGCCATTTTGTGTGGCAGCAGAGTGCTTACTCATAGTTCTTGGAAGCCTGGGGCTGACCATGCAGTACTAAATACCCGTGAGTGTAATGAGAATATTGGAATAATCCCTCTCCCTCAGCTGCCTAAATCCGTTCAGAGACACTTGGGAGTCAATACTTCATCTGGCATAACTGAATTTTGGGCTGAGCTCCACTCAACACAGGAACAAGAAGTGGAGTGCTTTCAGTGGACTGTTGGAATATAGGCAAACTTCCCACGTCATTGATAAGCATGAAGGTGACTCTAATAAAGGGTTGTGGAAAGTGAGATAAAAGCAATTAAAAAATCTCGGTAGTGATTTCCATGTAGCTCTGCTTCTGTCTTTTGGTCCCCAATTCTATCATCCCTCTCTGGACATTGTTAAATGTGTCTGTATGATTAACAGCCTTTCTCCGGGCTGTTGCATTCAACTAGGTGGGTAGTAACAGCAGGATCATACTAAAGCCTTTTATTCAGATGCACTCCAAGCACAGGAGAAAGATCACATCTAGAATTGCTTGACTTTTTGCATGCTCTCCACCAAGAGTATTTAGTCAGATTAATGTGTCTTTTGTTTCACTTCATTTTGATAGGCTACTCATCTATCCTCAGAGCTATCTGGATTAGCATCCAGGTTACTTTAGAAGAGGAAGAGTAGGTTCTTGAGGTATGATGGCACTACAGAACAGACACGATGGCTTGGTAAGGGTTCAGATGTTGTGCCTGCAATGTGTTAGAACCAGCTGCATGCCTGGAATGTTATTTTCTTTGCTGATGACCAATACGTATGGCCAGAGGAAAAATTCTCCAGGAAAGTGTCATGGGAGAATATGTATCAGTCAGTAAAAGCAGAATTACAGAGGAAAGAAAAAAAAAAAAAAATCCTGCTGTAAGAGATTAAGTACCTATCAAGTGACAACAGCAGTTTATTTTCCTCAGGCAAACGTAATGGATATACTTAGACATAATCCTACCCTCAAGTGTTTTAATTCTGATGGCACTACTTATTAAGGAGAGTCGCCAAAATTGAAAAGTGCACACTCTAATTGAAACAATGTCATAAAGTTGACAGCATTTCTACAAGGTAGGTTGACACCTAAATTAGCTAAGAAGGCTTGAAACAAGATGGAAAAAAAAAATAAAAGGAAAAGGAAAGAGAAAGACTTGTTATGAGTCAGTGTTTTAAGTATTCAGTGAGTGTTTTGCAGTCTGTGTTTTCACAGCCAATTAAGATACAAAGAGTAAGAGGATTAGGTCTTGTTTGTTTTATTCTACCATCCCAGTCTGTTGACTGGCTAATCAAGAAAAGTTCAGGCCCAGGTGGGATTTCATACACACTTGTAATTTCTCTTTGCCTCCATGTTTTACTTGAAAATGTGCTTTGTTAAACTCACAACTCATCCTGTACACCTGAAACAAAAAAGACAAGTGCAATGAGTTCAAGCTTCCATGTTTCTTGTTCTCTTGGTGTTGATATTGTGGACATTGCTTACCTATACAGAATAGAGTTCTAATAGACTTATTTATTTCATGCAGATCTGTATGGCAATATATGGAATGCCAATATGACCAGACTTGCTTGTATATCTCCTTAATTTCATTTGTAAGGAGATTTTTTTTTTCTAATCAAATATTTGCAAATTATTAAAATCCCCCAACAGGCTAATGAGGACTACATTGTGTTTCTATGTGATTCCTAGGATATTTTTTCAACCTAAACAAAACCGAAGTTGTATAACTCCAGGAGAACCTGAGGGAAAAAAAAGTACGCTTTAAAGAGGCACAGTTCCTTTTGTGCTGTCTTCTTGCTCCTGGTGGAGAAAGTATTACTTTTGCACTAGCCCACACTATCAGCAGGTTACTTTGCAACCCCCCGTGCAGAGCGTGGCATGTCATAAAGAAAGCTGCCTATGGGCAAACTGAATTTTTGGTTCATTATAAGTCGGTTAGTCTATGTTATATTTCAAGTCTATGGATTTAATAAAACAAGAGACATCAAAGCTGGAGATCATTCTGGAGAGTTCAGTTTAAGTTTCTGAAAAGTAATTTTCCTTCTCTACTTGTATGAGAGTTCCTTTACCTGTATTATATAGTGCAAGGAGTAGGATTTGATTCTCTGTCTTCAAGGAAGGAGGAGAATATGTAAGAACTAGAGAAGGACATTCACATACATTAAAAAAAAAATTCAGAAAAAAAGAGGCGTATTCATGAGCGTGTTGGTTGTAATGAATTTCTCTCATGACATTCAGACATTCAGAAACTTAAGATGACAGATAGACCAAGATGATACAGTTTTGGGGTGAGGAATCTAAAATAGAAACCACCTCTATGAGAAATAACAGAAAGCATCTCTGATATCTCTGTCAGCATGTCTAATGTTTTGAGACGGTCCGGAAGACATTTCATAAAACAAGCTTCCATGGCTCATTGCTTTAGGTTGATTACTCATGTTTTCCCTTTGTAGTAATGTTTTTCTAAATGCATTTCATTCAACACAGTGTTTCTTTGGCAAAAAATGGCAGCTCATTGTTGAATAGCTATCATTTCTTTGATGATTTTATTACTTCAGTGCCCATTTGCATAGCAGAATCCTCTACAGAACTAACACAGCCAGTTCCTTGTGTCAGAATTTTCAGAAGCTTTAGAAGTGCACAGCTTTCAACAGCAGAAAGATGAGTGCTTCATCCCCGAAAAGTGTTTGAGGTTCAGAAAAGGTTCTTTACTTGTATAGTGGCAAGGCCAAGGAAAACTAAAAGACCTTGTAAAATGTTTTCGCACACATGTGCAAAGACACCTTGGGACAGCTAAGAGCTGTCAACTTAGGGCACTTGTGTGGATTGGCAGAGAATGACTTAGCCGAGGTTTAAATCCAGTTTTTTTTATATCCCAGCTGACAGCCCCAATCAGTAGGCTATCATCTACACTGAAGTTATTTGATCAGTCTCTTGTGTGTCTCTCTCCTGTCTCACACCAATGTGGTCCTTGGTTTTCCTCCTTCCCAGGCAGTCTAATCTCTGACACACAGAGAGCGGATTTCCATGTTAGTTTTTTTCCACAAAGAAGTTCTACCAAGCTTTAAAACAGAGTAATTTTAACCTGTTTCAGGCTTCCCTCCAGTCCTGACTATACAGTGGCTGGCTAGGCCTAACACTCCACTGGAGTTGCTTGTTCTGCTTTATTGACACTTAGATAGTTACAGTTTATTTTGGATGATTGCTGGTTGTGAGTCTATTGGAAGATCTTTCTGCCATCTCAGAGCAGTCCCACTTATTTAAATAAATAACTGTTTTTCTAGGCGAAACAAAGTTTTGACCTGTATTCCAGATGACCGTCAAATTACTGAAGCTAAACTTTGTAGAAAATTCCACTCCAAAATTTAAAAGTGATTTCATGATACAAGGTTTTTCTAAATTAACATGTTTCCATTAAGAATTCTGGTTTTATGGAATTAGCGTTTTTGACATTAAAATGTATGGTAAAAAGCATAGAAATTGATGTTAGTGTTTTTCTGCAGACTTACGTGAGGTGAATATCCTGAGCTGAGCAAAGAAGGAATTGTTGTACTGAAGAACTTGATGTCCTGATTCTAAGTTTTTAAACCACCATTGCAGTGCTCCTTCTTAGCCAAATTGGTCCAACTATATTGATTATTGCGGGAACTGATTTGCCTCTGAAAGAAAAATACACTTATGATAGTATCCTAACTTGTTTTTGATAGAGGAAATAAACTTCTGGATTTCAGGTGTTAATTAAAGTGAGGATTCTTCCAAAATATTACTGTGCTTCCACTAAACTAAGTTACAAAATTTCTCTGGAAACAAGGGTAGGCCACTTCAGAAAACCCAGCCCCACATTTGTTGTCATTTCTCACATGCATCTAAGATGGTTGGAACCTCAACTCTTACCTGCTTATTTTAAGAACATCCTTGCCATTAGGAGCTCTTGGTTACCTGGCCATCTCTCATTCTACTGGGATGAGAGCTGACTGGGTGGTAATTAACTGGACATTTCCATTTATCTCATCATGCTGGATCAACATAGTAAAATGAAGACTACATGTTTAAAGCACTTGAAAGGCAGTAAAATTTAAAGTGGCATCTAATCAACCTGTGGAATTTGTTGCTGTGGGACATGCAGGCAAACAGTTTGAGAGGCAGGGTAGGATTAAGCACTTGAATAGAAAAAATACCTGCAGGTTAAAGTATTATGAGGTTTATCAGTTCTTTTGCTTCTGGGCATAAACTGCCATCTCAGCTTGTGAAAGAACTCATTTCTGCTCTTGCTTATTGCTCCGAGCCATTTGTGGGATGCTTTCACTGGGTGTGGGGCACCCGAGTAAGCTGGTGCCAGAGGGAGGACAGCAAACCGGAACGGTCAATAGACCTACTGTGAAGCAGGGGCTGCTGTGCTGGTTTTGATCCCCCAGCTTCTGAGGGATTCCACAGCCCATGTGGGAGGCAAGCAGCACAGCCAGTAGGCCGCCTTATATTAAATCTTGTTCACAGAAAATTGTCAAGGCTGGGAAGTGATTTATTGTCCAGCCACTGCATGGCCACTTTTCCATACAAAATAGAAGCCTTCCATTATGTGTATGTGTCTTTGGAGACATGGATGTATTCAAAGGGATTAAATCTTCTCACCATTTTGTCTAAGATCCCACTTATCCATACATTCTCTTTCTGTCTTTTTGGTAGAGAAAAGCTAGAAGAAGGTGGCTTTAACATTCCTTCCTTTTAAAAACTTTTCCGCAATGTCTCTTCGCAGACAGAGATTATACATATGCATGTTATGGCTAGAAGTAAATGCACAGGCATTAGCTACAGCAGCAGGTGTTTGGGGGATTGTTCACCTCTAGAATATTTGCACAACACCTTTTAAACAATTAGCTGCTTGCCCTCAAGGGCTGGGTTTATAAAATGGAACACTTTACAGCAAGGGTGGTTCTGACTGGAAATGGCACCAGTCAGAGGCACAAAATCTGAGGATTTTTGTCCTCAGACTTGAAGATTAAGATGAAAACTTTAAACGCCTGGTTGTGCCAAAGTGGAACTTTGGATTTAGACTACAGAGCTATGTTTGGGCTGCAGGAGAGCAGAGAGACAGTACTGTTGGTAAAGATGTTACATTAGAAAACAGGGTTAAGAGTAGCTCTCCTCAGGCAGAAACACGGTGTCTTCAGATAGTCTTGCAGGACTATCTAATGGTCTTATCTCACAGAGTTTTAAAAAAGGGAGAACATTCTGACTGCTTTGAATGATTAATGTAACCACGAGTGTTACTAAGAGGTCTAGCTG
>JAVFHW010083558.1:54571-76125 GCA_032159205.1 Eurystomus glaucurus suahelicus
AAAAAAAAAATGAGTCTCTAGAAGTGCCACTTTCTCTTCACTATTTATCACAGAATCACAGAATCGTTATGGTTGGAAAGGACCTCCACGGTCATCAAGTCCAACCTTTGTCCTAGCATCTCTCTAACCACTACACCATATCCTCAAGTGCCGCATCTATTCGTTCTTTAAACACCTCCAGGGATGGTGACTCCACCACCTCCCTGGGCAGTCTATTCCAGTGCCTAACTACCCTCTCAGTGAAGAATTTCTTCCTAATATCTAATCTAAACCTCCCTCAAGGGATCTTGAAGCAACTCATTTGGCTACAGAATTAAGTCTACTGTGTAAAGATTGAAAGTGAGAGGAGATGAGCCCCACCTAAACTCTGCTGCCATTGATAGGCACAGTGAATGTGAATTACAAAATTCAGCTTCTATGTCACTCCCTAATATAGAGCATATGCTAGCAAAAATAGTTGATAGCATTCATTGTGACAGCTGATGTTGATGTTTGACTTCTTCCATTAAATGTAGATGATGACTCATCTACAATTTGTTTTTAGATTGTCTAGATTATGTGTACTTAAAGTTCTTTGGTGATTTTACTTCTGCATTTCATCTGTGACAAGGAAAAGGACAGGCATGTTGAGCATATGAAGATCCAAAAAGGAAACCTGAAGGTTTCCTAGGCTCTCTCAAACACGGAGTCAGATGCCCTAGGAAACCAAGTGACACAGATATATAAACTCTTCTTTGGTGTCAGGGATCTGTTTTCTAAGGCAGCAGTAAGAATATGCAGGTGGCATTTCTAGCATCACTACTGCCATAGAAGCAGCTACAGAGTGAGTCTATTGGGATCACTCTGCCTTCCTGAGAAGAGAGAGGGAAAAAGCATATATGCTTTCTAATAGAATCAGGTGATGGAGGAAGACTTCCTCAAGAAAACCCAATTTTAGGATCAGAAATCCTTAATGAAACTCACCAAATGACAGCCAGCATGCAAACCTTTATTTTTGCTCAAACACCTGTTGGTTATTCAGACATGAACTATATCCTGGGTGCTGAGTTCTCCCCAGTGTTATTTCTGTGGTTTCAAAAATTTCCCCTTTCCTGCAGCAGTGTGTGCTAGAGACTGGAGCACATCTCTCCACTGTCTCTCCAGAGACGTACCTCTCTTTAGGAAAAAAAAAAAAAGAGAGAAGAAAAACACTGAACCTTCTTTCTTCCACACTAAAAGACCTTTGTCCCAAACCACACATGTAGATTTTAAACAGAAAATAATATGAAAGCACAGTGCTTCCTTTATAGCAGACCTTATGTGCCTTATGCAGCTTTCTGAGTTCCTGTGTCCATGGATTTATGATGTGCTCTACACTTTCCACATTCTCAGTGTTGTTTTCCCACATTTGAAGGAGAAATGATCAAGAGATTTGTGCTGGAGTGAAATTTATTCTGTCTTAAGCTGTGTAAAGGTTCCAAATTCACCACAGCATGGAAAACAGAAATGCTGTAAGCATCTTGGGCCTTTCCCAGATACGCAGACACCATGCCTTCTGTAGAAATGAATATTACATTCTTGTAATTACTGTTCTTGTCAGAACTGCTTTTGCCTCTAATAGATCAGGTAAATATGAAATAAGCATATGTTATAATGCCCAGGGGGTCATTTCTGCATGGGAAAATAGCCCCCAACCCAATAAAAAGTTGCACTGCTCTGCAGAGACGGGAGCTTGAGTGGCCATTCTGGTCATTTAGAGTGAATTGCAGGGGTGAACCATCAGCACTGCAAGGGGATCCTTTGTTTGAGATGGGAAGCTGTAATTTAATACTTTTAAAAATGCTTTAAAAAACATCTTAGGACTGTGGTAAGTAGGGTCACATTGTCCAGTTGCCTCTGTGTGTGCTAGGAAATTCTGAGTGACCATCAAGGCTCAGGTGCTGAAGCCATGGTTCTGCTATGTTGATAGCCTATTAAGGCCCCCGCTTCCACAGCAATTCCTAATAGCAGCGCTGTCAGACTTGCTTCCATGCTGATTAGCAAGGAACCACCTCGCTACATCCTCAGATACGTCAAGTATTCCTTGGAAATGTTGGTCATTACAGCTGTAGTCCTGTCTTCTCTATTGAGGAATACTCGAATTCTGCTGAAATTCCTCAGTGGTTTGCCAACTGCCTTTTCCATGGAACAAACAAACAAGAAAAAGCACAAGTGAAAGTAAGGAATGAATTTCTTCTTACTCCAAGATTAACAAAATAGACATGGAGAAATAAAATAAAACCACACTTACAATTATCCTTTCCTTATATCTCCTATTAAACAGCTAACCAGCTCCCAAGACAATTATGTAGAGGGAATCAATCCATACTCAAGATTCCTGGGCATTACTTAAATAGAAAGGAATGGAGACTCGATGAGGAACTTCTCCTTATACATCTATTTGGTTCTTGAGCAAGTAATTCCAGCTTGAAAAGCCTTTTGTAATTCATAACTTAATTAGGATGAAAATTTTTAACAGTGCTATTAAAAGATTACTGATCTCCCCTGCCTAATTTTAGAAATATCAATGTCTTTTTGGCATGGCTAGGTAGATCTATTTTCTGATCAGAGAATAAACATAACTTGTTAATGACTGTGCTAGTGCTTAACAGGCAACAGGTCTATTTATAGTAATGAAGGAAATCTTCCTGCCTGGAATTGTCGAACATGCACTGATGTTCAAACATTTGTATATTGCCAGTGTACACAAAAGCCTATAGTTTAAAGAAACATATAAATAGATAACCATACTTCATTCTCTGTTCTGTGTTTGCATAATATGTGTAATTCGTTATTATCTCTCAAATCCGGCCAGAACATGACAGTAATCAATCAAATCGGAGGTGAGAACTGGTCTGGGGAATAAACATGCCTTACTTTGGCTTGGAGGGATATTGTGATTTGCAGCCCCGTATTTTCCCCCATTCTGTTTCATTCTTCTTCCTTTTTGTTATTCTGCGGGTTTTTTCTGACTATGATTACTGGCAGCTGCAGTGAAGAGCACTCAGTTTAATACAATCTATCCAGATTCTAGGCAAATACTCTGTGGCTACATACTACACAGTCAAAGATGAAGCTCCCTTCATCCACCCATCAGCAGAACTATGCAGGAGAGAATAATTGCCTGAGCGTAGTGGAGTCTGGTAATAGCACATATTCTATTTTTTAATATTGTTCTTATTCTAACACATACTAAAACTGTTGAGATCCTGAAGAAACTTTTAGCCCAAATATGGTTTTATGTTCTCAGCTGGTGATCATGTTAACTGGTAAACATTTCTTACTGTGTCTCTCTGCACCATAAAGTTTCCCTAAAACAAAAACAAAGTCTGAAAACCAGACCATCACAGAATGTTAACCGAAGGCCTCTACAGACCACTTATGTTCCACTTAAGTATTGGGCTTCCAGTTTTTACCTTAATGGAACAACTCACATTGTCAAAGGTAAGAGCATCACTCTTGGGAACCTTCAGTTGCTTTGATCCTTGCTAACTAAGGAGCTGCACCAGGCCGTGCTTGAATTGTCAGTCAACACAGGCTCTGCTCTACTGCTCTCAGACTGGGCAGTGGTATGTTTCTCTCTCCTGATCTCTTGCTTTCAAGGCCAGCAGAAGCTGCAGAGACAGCACATTTGGCTCTCTCCGGAAGGATGTTGGTGCTTTGTTTGGTTTGAATCTCTCACCTCACCCTCTAGCCAATGAACAATCATCATGGGCAGCCTCTGAAGGGAATTTTTCTCGAGGTCTTCTTGAAGGAAAGATGATGCCAGTGATCTGGCAAGGGGGGATAGTCATGCCTCAGAAACCAACATGGCTATACCACACCCACCCACAAAAACAATAATAATATGAATGGTAAAATTAGGGTTGGAAATAAGTAGTGCAATGCTATGACCGCAAGTAGAGCACAAAAGAGAGCCAGAGAAACTGGCATGGTAACAAAACATGCTGGGATCAGTGCAGAAGGAAAAGAGACCTTGGAACAAGTCAGGAAGGGACTGGGAAAAACTCTGCTGCATTATCAGTTATTCTAGCACCTTGCAGTAGATGGCACTGTGGAATTCCCATGGGCCACTATGGTTTATGAGACTGAAGCAGAACTAAGCCAAAGTCTGTCTTTTCCTCTTCAAGGGATGTGGTCAAGGACATTAGAAGCAAAAATTAACCTAATGAATAGAAAATGGATACTTAAAACAAAAAACCCACACAAACTCAGAAAACATTAAAGGGAAGTAGCCTTAAAAGCAGAAACTGAATTGGAAGCAGGTCTTTATGTCTATCATATAGCCACTACAGACACTACGTGGGCCTCAGCAATTTGTATACGGAACAGAAAACTCATGTGTTGTAATTCAGATCAAAAAATAAATAGTAGATTCAGAAGGCAGCATTAAAAAAAAAAATCCTTTATTTTCTAGTGATTTTTTGGACTGGCAGAGGCAGGCAAAGATAGCCAAAACTACTCCATAATGGATTTCTAACTGAATCACAATGTTGCAGTCTCAGGCCTGTGGGGTTCTGGAGCCCAAGGAAGCATTATCTGCAAGATGGTAGGGTTTGCCACAGCCTGGTATGAAAAGTACAGTTTAGATAGCTAAGACAGAGCTGGCAGCACTTCCTGTTAGCGTACGACCCCAATTTTAGTGAACTTTGATTGTGTTGAATTGCAATAATTTCAAGTGACGTCTTCCACATCACAGGTCCAGCTCAGTGCCCATGATTATTCCTGAGTTTTGTTGTATCCACAGTGACTAGTAGACACAGAGAGTAAGGAAGCTGTGTGAGGCTGGCTTTTTCTTAACACCCAAAGCCATATTGAGTCCCTTGTTTTGCTATGTCATTGCAATAATTCCTCTTATAAATATTATACAAAGGATATATATGAGTGCTATAATTGTGCATACAAATCAAGGACATGTAATTGACCTGGCATTTTCAAAAACTATGTTGCAATGAAGAATTTTAATTCGCTCCGTGTAATCAAGCTTGTTTTAAAGGCCTATACAACTGATTTCCTGCAATGCCCATAAGAATCTTTTCTGCAGCTTGATTTTTTAACTGCTGTGATTTCTTTCTTACCCACGTTTATGAAAATAAAACATCACCTTAAAAAAAGGTAATTTTATTTTTTTTCTAACTAGTTTCACATGAGAGTTGATAAATTTGCTAGTGGAGCACATAATCCTTTCTGCAAAGAACTTGGCATGTCAGAGCAGACGTGATGCTTTTATGTACAGATGCATATGTACAGGATTCCACTTCTGACAAAATGGGCGAGTTTTATGAGAAAGGTACAGGCCTTTTTTTATCAGTCTTACAATAAAATAACTAATATTGTAGTAGGGCCTTTCAGAGTTGGTGTTTTCAAAAGTGTATGGTTGATCAAGCGTACTCCAGCTCCTGCTATTTTGTTTATAGTAGCAAAGGTAAAGGAGGAACAACAGGTCCCAAGACTTTTGGCTGGATCAATGGAGCCTTGGGTGCCCTGGCTGAATAACAAAAAAAAAATGCAGGGAAGAAAACTCAGTGACCCTTTGCAAAACTCATCTTCTACTTGAGCAAGTGCACTTGGAAAAGGATGAATAGACTGATCATCATTGCTTTTTAAGGAAACCATCATCTGTCTGTCTGAAATCTCTCTCCATGTTGTAATAGCTATTAACAGCATCTCTTACTGTAAACAGTATTTTTCCATCTTTATTTCTTGTTCATATATTTTGTATATATAGAAGTTCTGGTGTATAATTAGGTCTAGTGAATCCTGACATACTCAACCATTTTTTTTGTACTGGTTATGTGACCAGGCAATTGATGAAGAAATAGAAAGATTTCTTTCTCCCTATTCATTTTTTTTTCAAGGAATGTACACCACAGGACGAAGGGTAACTCCTTTGGCAAGTTTGCCTGTGCTTTCTGAATATTTATTTAGTATCACTGTTTAGTACTGAATTTTATGATTAATCTTCAGTGACAGTAACTTCAAGAAAAAATTACACAGCTTCAAAAAGCATGTGGGCAAATTCATGACAGAAAAATCTACTAAGACTATTAAATACAAAACCAGAAAGTCCCTAAACTGCAAATTGCTGGAAGTTGGAAGAGTGTTCCAAGGAAGTATCACTGTATCTTTTGCTTATAATTTTCCCTGGGCATCTGCTTTTGGCCGGCATTGGAGACAGGGTACTGAGCCAGATGGGTCTTTGGTCTGACTCAGTACTGTTACAATTCTACAGAAGTGTCATGAGAGAGACGTGACAGATGCAAGGATGCAGGTGAAGAAGTGCTTTTTTGGTTATAGATAATGCATCTATTTTTGCCTTTTCTTTTTTTTCCCCCACAAGTAATTAATATGCTATGGTTTGCTGTGAGAAGCCATTTAGCTTCAATCATTTTTTTGCCAGGGCTGGCCTTTGCAAATGTTGTGGGCAAAGAGAAATCTCTCTATCCCTGGAGGAATTAAAGCTCTCAGTGAGAATTCACTGGTCTGATCCTTTGTGTAACCACAGTGTTGTTGCTGAGCTCCTCCTCTCTATTAGCCTCCCGTGCAGTCTAGGGTTTAACTTGGCAGAACTCAAGGTTTTCAGAGAAATTGGTTCAGGTCTTTAACCATCACGTTTACCAGCCCACATGCAAAATCCCTAAATATCAAAAGTCACGGATACTTTGAAAGTACATGAAAATCCATGACTCACATGACAGCTGTGACAAAAATCCAGTCTTTCTTATTGCCCTTTTGTTTATGGTCTTTCAGCCAATTTCCAGTCTGACAGCAGAGAAGATCAAGTCAATTTTCAAATAAAGGACTAAAGTTCAAAAGCAATACTTTGAAATATTTGCTAAAACACAGATACAGTTTTTACTGTATTTGCTTCATCTGTAGCTCTTTTAAAATACAGAATAATAATAATTAAAAAGATTGTTGCCTGAAAATACTTTATTTTTTTATTTATTGTATTTGTTTGCAGTTTTAAGGGTTCTTTTTGCATGCCTGGGTACTCAGGCATTTATACATATATATTTTAACACTCTTTCTTTTAAATATATCAATATGAATGTCAGCCACTGTTAAAAGGGCTTCAATCGCTGTCTTCAGTTGTGTGATGGTGGATTAAAAGAAAATCGCAAGGGCTGTCAACATCTGTAAAAAGCTTGAGAATATGTCAGTTCATTAACAAATTCAACAATCACAGGATTTGAGATCTCACTCAGTTATTGAATGGTCACTTCAATTTGGCAAAAATCTGTGCAGCCAAAACAGGTATCTCTGCTGTCCTCCCCTCCATCGCACCCTTGGCTACCGCTTTTTTTCTGCCTCTCCTGTGCTGGCACTAGCGCTACCTTTCAGCCTGGCCCTTCTGCCACATGGCTGCATAAACTCAAAGATGAATGTGGGTAGAATTATTCCTCTGGCACAGCACAAAGCAGTGTCTAATTAAAGTGGGCATGTAACCATGGCCCCAGTCCTTGGCTCTTCCATCAAGTGCTGTGTGCTGAACGGCTTATCTGGGTTGTTTCTGTTTCAGATGAGGAAGGTTATACAGAGGAGGAGGCAGACATTAAAACATAAATGGGAACCAGGCTCAAAGTACCTGCCTTAAATTGAGGTTAAGCTGAAGACTCTAGTTGCCCCCACAGACAGCAGGTAGCTGCAGAGTACGTGCAGCACAAGCACGCTGAGTTTCTGTTACTAATCCCATTATCAAAACAAGCAATTTGCTGATATCTACAGCCAATTAAGCACTTAAATGGCTGCCAAGGAGCATTGTTTGGGCAATAATCTGAGCCTGACAAGGCCAGTTGCAGCTGTTATCTGGAAAGGGGGTGAGGGCAGAAAGTGAAGGCCTCCTCGTACATGCTGTACTGGGAGGTTATAGCTGTGGGCCATCGCCTTCTCCTTCTCTTCTCCATGACTTCTGCTAACGGTTCATAAATGCTCACCAGGTAAGACAAAAAAGTGGTGGTGTCTCACCAAGTTTATCAGCCACAGGAAAGCAAAGACTGTGAGGAAGAGGATGCCCATCCAGACATCAGTGCTAATTCAGGACCCAGCAGGAGAAGAGCAGAACTGCTCCCACTGTTGACTCCTTGAAGCAAACAGAAGTGCAATCTTTCACAAAGGGTGAAACACTGCTCCTGGTGGTAATTCTGCATCTTTTAACCTGTGTCATCTCCATCTTTATCTAACAGCTTTTGTTTTAACTCCTCACCTGGAAGCAGTGACACAACATCTTACCCAGTAGCAGTGGTTAGATGTAGTGGGCATTCAAATGCAGCCCAAAGCATTGTAGAAATCTCCCTAAGCTCACACAAACACATACATTAAAAAAATTACAAGACGGGTAGTCAAATGAAAGCCTACATGCTCATGTGAAATAGATCTGCTGGGTGGGAGGAGGAATCATTCAAGCTCACAGAGGACTAAATTACTCTGTTGAGCTCAGTATTAACAATAATAGCAATAGTCATGATCATTCCCTGCCTCTGAATGTGGGCCAGTTAATAGTATCTCACAAGCAGAGACAAAAAAGGCAGCTATGATCTTGGAGACATGAACACGGTCTACAAAAGCTTTCAGCAAGACAAGTGACAGAATCCATCTGGGTGAATGGATTGATTAAAATGTGATAGTCTAGAAAGTACAAAAAAACTTAAAAGGGAAAGACTTGACATCACAAGATACTTAGCCATAAACAAGCCAGGAGCCATACTTCTTACTCCTGACTCACCTACTGGCCTCTAAGTGCTGAGGATGCTTTTGTGAGCATTTGCAGTTATCTTCTAATTACAGGCTGTGATTGTATTTCCCGACTGTTAATTGGCAGCCTTCTTCCATTCGTCCTTCCTTCCTCTCTGCTTAAATAACACTACTGATTTAATCTTTTTTCCTTTATCTTTCCTAATTACTTCAAAGTATAGATATTAGCAGTTCAGTCTATTCTCTAGCTAGCTTGCTTCTACACCTCTAATAGCTGCTATATGGTGTCTTTGAGGAACAGGGGATGTGTATGTTTTCTTGTCATTTCTATAGATTCCAACTTTACCATTTGCTTGTAATATTCTCATTAAAGAGGAGTTTGAAGTGTCATTTTGGACATTTCACCTCCAATAGTCATGTTTCTTAACTTCTAGGTTTGGAATTTATTTGCTTTCTTTTTTGGATTGCTGTAGTTTTCTTCCTCTTATGACTTCCCCCTACCCACCCCCCACCCCCACCCCCAGTTTTATGTCTTGGTTAAATGTTCTTATCTGCAAGAGAAAGGAAAGCAGAATGCAATTTTCTTATTTCCATTACAATGTATTTTAGAATCACATCTTTGAGCAATCCCTCCTGAAGACCTGTTGGCTGGTTTCTGGTTTTGACTTCTTTTTTGGAGAAATTGTAACCTGTTGGGCCTTAATTATAATGACTCCAGATTCTCCAGCTGCCTTGGATTTTACTATTTCCTCTTGCTATATTTCTTCCACTACTCCACCTCTTCTTTGCCTCCAACTCTTCTGCTCTTCTTCTGATGAACTGAATTAAAACTTTCACTAGCAGAAATTATGGTGTGCAGCTGTGCACACCATTTGCTGATTCCAGATTCCTTCCCTCTGTTTATGCTTTCCACACAGATTGTTGCTGCCACTGGAAAAACAAATTAAATAAAACTGGCACCCGGCTTTCTGGTGAGACTAGCAGTAAACAAGCTGGGGAATGTTGGAGCTGTGTGACAGCCTTAAGAAAATGAAATTAAATTAAAAGTCCAGCTGCAATGAACCATTTAGCACAAATGCCTAGAAAGTATCATGAAGGTGAGGCATCCCAAAGGGGGATGACTGCGGCTTGATTTTTATTGAGCCTAATAAGCTTTGGTGTCTTTCTCCAGGTTAAGGAGCTAACAGGTTGACTGGGAAGTATAATTTGTTTTTTTTCTAAAAGGCCAGGATTTCTTGTAAAGGATTTATTTCCATTCTCCTATTCTCAGCGAACCGTTTTGTTTGCTTATTAGTTAATAAGTATGGAGAATAAGGGGAAACATTCCCTACTCGGTGTTAAGATACACATATGGGTCTGCTGAGGTATTTTAAGTTTGGAATCTATCGGGCAAAATGTTGGGTATCTTCCAACGTGTGTCACCAGCTGCATGTGAATGTGCATCCCTGAAATGCTAGCATTTGGCAGCCATCAAGATCTGCAAATATTAAAGTATTCATTCTTGGATCTACCTATATGTTTATAACTTGCCTCCCCCAACTGTGTGTGAGAGTCCAAAACCAAAGAATCCCCAAATACCCTTTATATGCTCTCTGGCGCTCACTCCCACACACACTCGTACGTGCATGTGCATGTATGCATAGTTATTAGTCAAAAATACATGCAGACATACACAAAAAACAAGGCAGAAAGGAAAGCTGCTCTTGAAGGGACATCATTTGCAAGATATAGCATTTGCAGCTTTCTTTTCACTCTTATAGCACATATTTCACTTTTCCTCCTGCTTTTATAAGGTATTCTTTGCCTAATATGAAGTTAGTAGAAACTTGTGGACAGCAATAGGGTGGATTAAGTGCACCCAGAAATTGGTCTGAGAGAGATTCTATGGGGCAGAAAGGAAGTTGCTAACTAGAGAAGGGGCTTTTAAAGGGAAAAAGAAAACCAAAACCAAAATACAACCAAAAAGCTTTTATAGCTTTTTGGATTCTTATTCTAAATGAACTTGCAAACCTCTTCTCCTGTGACTCCAGCCAAGTGATTTCAGCCATTGCAAGTGATGATTGCTGCACATACCTCTGTCACACAGGCAGCAGGCATCGCAGAAGAAATGTGGGATTTAACAGCTGGTGGGGGGGAAGGGTGGAAAAAAAGCAGAAAATGACCCCCTAGATTTGAAAGGCGTGATGTTTCTTGCCTTGACCCCCTTGCCCCCACTGCACTTCCTTCTCTCCCTCCTACACACGCATTAATAAAGCGAACAAGGATTTCAAGCTATGCAGTTCTTGGAAATAGGTTGGAGAGCCGGCGACACTGCAACTGATGTGTGATTCTCCTTTTAGGAACGAGTCCCATGCGCTGTGTAGAGGGCTGGGGTGCAAAAGCCTCGCTGCCAGCCAGGGCAGAGGCAAAGCATCTGCAGCCTTTGGTTAAAGTTCCCTCAGCGCTGGGAAAAACAGTGTTTCTGAAAGGAAAATGGTTTTATATAAGTAAGATATAACGTAACTTTGTTTTTTACAAAAGCTCCTATTCAGTGTGGCACGAAGCTGGGAGGCTCTGAGCAGGGCAGGACACTTCACAGTCAGATTGAAGACGGTAAACACATACATGAGATAAAAGTTTGAGATTCTTTGGAGGGAAAGCTGGTCAGAATTCAAGCTTTTGATGTGGACACAAGCCTCGTCTCCTGCTTTGCTTCTGCAGCCAGTGCCTCCGATTTCCAGTAAAGTCAGACTAGAGATGCAGTCTCTTCTCTCACCTTTTCAGCCCCCGCTGCCACCACCACCTCAAATGGGTGGCTGGTGCATTGGAGGTCCTGCTTTCATCTGACTCATTCTCCTTTTCTGTCACAGTGACCTCCAGTGGTTCTCTTCATTTATGTCCTGCACGCTGTGTCCTAAAGAAATCGGGCTATTATTTTCTTTTTTCTTTTTTCTTTTTTTTCCCCTTTTCTTTTAAACATTCGCAGAGCAAAACCTGTTGAAGGGAAGAAATCAGAACACATCAGGTTTTTAATCAGATTATTATTATTGCTTGTGTGGGCACTGGATTCCTCCTCGCTGAACATGCAGGAAAGGCATGCATCTGTGAGACTGGTGAAATAATTAGCTGGTGAAACAGAACCATTATTTGTGACTATTAAATGAATGACTAAAACTGTTCTAAGATCTGCCAAAATGTTCACATAGAAAAATCAGACTGCTCAAGGGGAGGGAGGGGGTGAGAGACTTGGAAAAACTGATTTGCTCAAGTTTGAAGCAGGTCAGGGAAGACTGGGGGAGGGGAAGGGACTAACTTCGTCTCTGAGGTGGTCCCACTTTCAAGAACTTTGTGAGCCCTTATTTCTGGAAGTGGTTCTCTTTATACATTCAGACTTGGCTGGCAACGGTCACCTTGCTTGGCCTTCCCTTATTTAAAGAAACAGCTGCATATGTCAGTGTTTTTGTTGCTGTTACTTTGTACCTTGTGCCAGAAGCTCTGAAGCTATAAGCCTGCTCACCTTGTATGTACAGCATATAAATCTGTACTCTAAAGAGGGCTGATGGAACAGTCCTGGAGGATGGGAATTAAAGGGAAGAACATCAGAGGCTGGGACTGAGACACCTCTGTGTACAAAGAAGAGACAGATCATTATAAACAGGAAGAGGAATTGTGTTGAAAACGAGTCAAATACTGTCAAACCTCTAGAGGCCCTTAGCAATAGCACGGGCAAAACTATCAGCAAACTCAATAGGAGGTTTGCCTGATTAAGGGCAGTTGAATATAGCCTTAGAACATCCCTTACCCTGCCTGCTCAAGCCCTCCCAAAAAAGCAGAAGTCTGGATGTTGAAGAAAATGACCACAAATGAGTTTGTAGTCTGTTGTCAAAAATGGTAATAGGGAAAATTTGTACATAAATTTCACTGCTTGGAAGTGCCGGCAGTGTTCGTTTTTGTTTTGAGGTAGCTACCCAGCTCATTTGCTGTGAGATCTTCCTCATTCCTGCTACCCCTGTCTAATGGCAGAGGGGAAAATATTGGTGAAATGCAGGATGACTCCCAAGAATCCAGTGTGAGATCAACCTCTGGTTTGTGTACTAGCTGCTAATATTTTTTTTCCAGCTGGACGAAGAGCCTGCTGCCCTCAGACAAGCTGAGTCGGCCTGTGCACATGAGGCGCGTGGTGAGCGGGTGAGCACAGCCTGCAGCACGACGTCTGACGTGTGCGCTGGTCCCAGGGATAGCTCCTGCTAACATCAACAAAAGCCCTGCGAGGTGTTTATAGTGCACCCAGACAAGCATTCCTTTCACAATACCTAACAGGCATTGTATATACCACTGAAGATTGTTCCATATAATCCTACCTATGACAAATAAGACTGCATCGCGACCTACTCTTTCCCAGCTTCAGATGACTTGCCATTGTGCTCTCTTTCCTCTTAATGTGCTAAAATCACTTAGGATGAGCCATACATTTTCCCGAGGTCTTTTTTTTGGAGAATTTTAATTAGATCCTTGAAGTTGTTTTTCATCATGCGTGCGTATGTTCTTACTATAATGCTGTTTAAATAATAACATGAACAGCAAATTGTACATGTAAGTGTGTTCTAAATTTACTGATGATTTTGGACTGTGAGACTCACTCTTGTTTTGTCTGTCTCTGTTGGTCTCTGGCTGCTGACTTTTTTTATAAGTGTAGCTATTAATGGTCCCAGGGGGTTGATCTTTGTCTGATAAAAATGTCTGTTAAATGGATTAAATACAAATGACAGATCATCTGTCATTAGAGCTGCTCTTAACTCCAAGTATTTACCGCATGTCATCTTATCATTATCTGAATGCAGTCATAGTGATTGTGATGTATTTATTTAAATTTTTCATTCTCCTGCCAGTAGTGAACCTCTGAAACTGAGCAAAGCTGAGAGCTCTGGATCCGCTTAGCCCTATGGAGCCCTGATGTGAGAGTAAGTGCAATGCAAAAAAAAAAAAAAAAAAAAATCAAGAATCAGTGGATGTCAGCTGCATTTCATTAATGTAGATAGCATTTTCTGTATCTTATTTCATGATCTGGTGTTTCAAATATAAACAAATCTACTCTGTCCTGTAACGAACTTCCTGTAGCCATTGCACAACAGCTAGACTACTTGAGAAGAAGCCTTTTAAAAGAAAAGCCTCATGGTGTCTTTCACGCTTAAAAAACGCCAAAGTTTTATCAGGTTTTTATACTGGTGCCGATTCCTCATAGTGTATCATTTGAAATTAACTGTCATCCAAGTGATTGTCAGTAATGCCATCCTCTCCTGCCCACGGTACTGAGACATGAGCCTTCAGATCTCGCCAGCTGCAGGTGGTGGCTCTACCCTATTCTTCTCCTGTCTAAATTGGCTTTTCAGAGTCTTTGCGTTGTGACATTTTTGCTGTGGGTGACTGATAGATTCTATAGCCAACAAACATGTAGGGCCCCTGTATGAGCAGTGCTTGAAATACCAAGTGCTCAAGTATATGAACAGCCCTTCTGTGATTGAGGAGGCCATGCAATCCTTGCTTATTTATTGTTTTTAAGCAATCACGTGGGACTCATATTGGTGTATCAGACCCAAACTACTTGAGGCTGTAAAGCAAGCCTGTCAACCCAAAGTACCCTTTAGCTAACTTCTCAGTATAGTTAGTGAGTTACAAGGAGACTTGTCCTTCATCTCTTGTGACTTCATATGTGTGAGTGGAATGTCATCACTATACAAGGAGAAAAATTATCATCAACCCTAAAAGCCTGATAAGCCCATTTTGCCTTAAAAAAAAATTAAGTCTGTGTGCTTTCTGGTAAATCTCTCCTAGTTATTACTGGAACAGGAACCGGAGCAATGCAAAAGGTAGTGAGGAAAAGAAACTATTTACAGACACTTTTTGCCTGCTGGCATTGAAAACCATAGACATTTTAAGTGGGTACAGCAAAGCATTAAATCTTCCCTATTTTGTCGCAGAATTGCAAAAGCAGACTGGACTAAAAGCCTGACTGAGGAATGGGCTACTAATACCCCAACTCTTGTGTTGATGGGTCACCATTCCTACAAGCCCCTGCCTGGATGAGAGGAGCCTAGGGGCAGTTTGCATTTCACACTGAGGGTTGAGTTCCTTGCAGGACTGAACCACTGACAAAGTGATATACACACATTTTCTTTTTACTGGGAAAAGGACTGGTCTGATTTGGGCCAGTGTTTAGTTGCACTCAGTGGTTTACTCTGATATGTTTGCATATTTCCATGCCTTTTCAGCTACTAGAGGGTGAAAGAGGGCAAGAATAAGTTTCTGAGCACAGGTAAAGTGACTTAGTGTGAAAATGTTAAATTTATTAGAGTAGGTCTTCACTCCTTCAGTGTAGTGACAAAGTGGAAAATTTGGGTACATACAGGAGAGCTCAGGTTACAAGGTGGGATACTTTTTCCTTTTGTCATGCCCTAGTTTTCTGTTTGAGTGATCCAGATCTTATAAAATGTAGTTCTAATGGCATTATTCCACCCAAATCCCTCCCACCTCTAACATGCTTATACATGCGCTGTCGTGGCAAGAAAATCTGTTCCAAAATCTTGCTGCTAAAGAAGGATTCTCATTAGTGCACACGAGGAGCTAATCTTCTAATTCCACCGGGAAAAAAAAATCTTCAAATTTTCTGAAGTTTTCCTTAAGGAAAGCATGTCCACAATATGTTGAGTTGTCTTCAACATGCTTTCTGAAGCCCTAACAAGTACTCTAGTGTAGCAGTGCATCCAGGAAGGTGCAGAACATGGTCACCTGCATTGCCAGAGAACAGGATCCAGCTGCTGGAAAAGATCAGTCCATGGCACATGGATTGCAAACCACTCTGTTGGATCTCTAACTCATTCGGAAGGAGAGGCATGGAGAGGGTTAGATCATAGATATTTTCCAGAGTAAATTAGTTAACGTTAACTGTAGGAAAAAATTACTTGTGAGGAGAAGAGTCCAGGAAACCAATTAAAAGAGAGGGCTCTAGGGGGTGTATATTCAAAGAATTGTGTGGGAAGTTGTGTGCATAACTTCCACTGAAGTCAATGTCTAGCAGGGCATCGTGGTGGATGGGTGATGAGAAACTATCTTTAAGCATGGTCGCCTTTCTCTGAGTGAATACTGAAACCTATGACTTCCTGGACAATGACTGGATTCGTAGCCTGGGTGAAAGAACTGGGATAACCAACCATGAAAAAAACCCCAACAAAAAACAGGGGATGGGGGAGTGGGCAAGAGGAGGGCAGGCTATACAATAATGTTTTGCCTTTCTGCACCAAGCTTTCAGTAGAGTTCAGAACATTTTAGAAAAGTAGGCAAGTCTGATCCCATGTTGAAAAATAACAGGGATACTGAAGAAAATTACTTCTCCAAAGAGTCCTGGTGCTCTGTTGCTAGAACTACAGATAAATGCACATGCCTCTTTCCCTACTTTGTTCTTGGAGCCCCTAGAAGAAACTGGTGTTGGTCTCAGTAGAGCACAAAATGTATACTTTTTAATGAGCTTGTTGCTCACATGACCTAACTCCTCATGAAGATTATTTCCATTTTATTATGGGAGGTATTGTAGTGTGATACTTTAAAGGTAGTTTGTGCTTCCTCTATTTGTATCTATTTTGTAGTTAAATAAAGACCTTCACTCTAGAGAAACTATTCCAGCACCTTTTCTCTGCAGTAAATTATGGCCAAATAACAAAATGTTTTAAACTCTCAAAGACTGTAACTAAATACAGCCAGCATTCCCCTACTTTCTGAATTACTGCAAGAGAGCCAAATTCTCTGTGGTGGTTCAGGAGATCAAGGGCACTTACTCATAAGTGAACACGCATGCTTACTACACTGTAGGGGCATTGTATTGGGAATAGTGCTGTCCACATGTTGAGATGGTGAATGCCTAAAAGTAAGCCAAATAGTTCCTGTGCCTGAAATCCCTTCCTTGAGAGCATAGAGTTATTTCATAGTATAGGCGTAAACTACATTGGCTTTTTTTTGTGTGTCTTGAATGCCAAATGAATGTCTGTATTTACAAAGGACCACGAAACAAACTCTGAGTGGAACTCTACTGTTAGTGAGCTACTGCTGCCAAGTGCATGGAGTCTGAAAAGGTCTGTTATTGAGGTCCAGCACAGGGTAGCTGCTGTGAAGAGCTGTCATCATTTGATGTCTCTTAACAGCTTTTAAGTTCTGTAGTAAACATGGTGACTACTTTAAAACCAGAGCAGCGGCAGTGTGCCAAATGTACGTTCCTCTTGGAGGTCTTGGGCAGTAACAACATTTCTGACTGTGTTAGCTGGATCTGAGAGGCAGGACAGCTGTTTAGTGCACTTCTCAGGTAGTCCCCCATCTTCTAGTATGACATTTTGGCTTCGTTTCTTTGGAATTCTGACTCATCTTTGAACTCTCAAGCTGAAAACTCATAAACTTTATTTTAGAAAATTTCAGCCAAAATAGTCTTATCATTTTTAAATGCAAACCAAGGAAAACTCATCGTATTATCCATGTTAAAAATATTCTGGGATTTCTTCTGAGAAGTCCTAGTACCTTTATGTCTCGGGAAAAAATGGAAATTTGGAAGTGTATCCTTTGCATCCCATTTTATCACCTTGAAGAACATGTGGCCATGTTGTAGCCCTCTAAAAAATCACACTAATTTAATGAAGGCTCCTTTATGAGCAAAAGCTTTCATCAGTGATCATGTCCAACTACTGTGCCTGGACTTTGAGTGCCAATACCAAAGAAACAAAGGTAACCCGCTACCCTACAGCTTCCATATTCCACCAGAAATGGAAACTCTGCCATCTGAGCAGGCTCATTCTCAGAGGCGATGAGGGCAAAGGCAGACTTTTCCACAACACCTGCTTAAGCAGGAGCTAGGGAAAGGCACTGGGATAGGGTGGTGTAAAGCAACAGTGAGAAGGAAGCCTCCACACCCTGCTCTGTTTGATTTTCCTCCTGGCAGATGGGTAGAGAACAGGAGGAAGCGGATGTGGCTGCTGAGGGAAGAGCGTAACTCACCAGGAAAAAAGCTGAGAAGAAGAGCTTGGAAAAACACAAGATCGGTGATTGTGAGCTAGGATGTGGAGGACTTGCTGAGTGGCGGAAGGACTTGCTGAGCCAGGAGACTGGTTGAAGGAAGCTGACGTGGGTGAGGTGAGGTCTGGCCAGAAAGGAGGAAAGATGGAGTATTGCTGAGGATAGTGTGGACCAGGAGAAACAGAACTGAAAGGACTTGGGGTGTGGAGAGGGCAGGAGGAGTGAGTAGATGGCTGGTGACAGAAATGGTAGGAGTAGAAACAGTGAGCCAAGGATACCAAAGGGCAGCTGATGTCAGATGAAAAGAGGTGGATTTAGGTTTCAGCAGAGGAGGAAAGAATGAGGCATGGATGAGGAAGCAGAGGTGGGAAGAGAGGGAGGGAAGAGAAAATAGGTGGCAGAGGCCAAATGAGAGTTGTGTAAGCAACCTGTCTTCTGGTACATCTAAACTCTTGGAGTGCCTCCTTACCCATAATGCTGTCCATTTTAGGCATGTTCAGGTGTGTGCATGTGCCGTGTAGAACATCAAGTCGGCAGGCATACGTGAACTTAAAAGTGCAGTCTTCCAAGAGATCATACAAAGCAAAGGTTAAAGCTCTAGCACAATTTTTTTTCTCCTCTTCGATTTGATGTCACGTATATCAGAAAATAGGAGGATAACTCCTCATTACTACACAGTCTTTGAGACAAGTTGAATCACTTGGGCTGAACTGTCTGAGAAACTGAGATGTCTGGAAGATTTTAACCCCCCACAGTTAGGAAGGCAAAGCTGCTGTACTTTGTCTCAGAGATAGGGGTCTTCAGGATTTACTTTCCTGCAAAGCTGAGCTAAGAGCTCAAAAAATCCTGCAAACAGCTTTGCAGAGTTAAATCCAACAGTCTGCCACAGTGACTTTCAAACCATGGTCTGTGACTACGGGACCCATAGACAGCTTTTAGAAGGCCTGTGTAAAGGTCTTTAAGAAAAAACAGAACTTTTGCTTAAATTCACCACAATCACAAATTTTACATATAGAAACTAGGAAAAAATTACAAGTCCTTAATGAACAGTGTAAAGGTTTGGGGGAGACTGGAGACACTTCAAAATCAGGCCTTCTGTTACAAAAGCCTAGAGTTCTACAGAGCCAAGGTTTAGTATTTGGCTGTATAGGGTGTTTTTTATGCTCTTTGGGTCCCCTGTCTACTGAGGATCATCCTTTCTGACAAAGATAAATTGCCTCTACCTATCATAGCTTTGGGTTTGAATTCCAGCTGGGATATGCTGGTAATCCTGAGATACCAAATCATCTTTTGAATATGTTGCAGTTAACTTCAGTTGTATAAATCCAAGCATTAGCTGGATACTATAAATAGACAGGATGTGCAAGGAGGCCAAGTTGAAAATGTGCAGGAACTATGCCTTTTTTCTTTAATGCAACCCCAAAGCTATGTTACATTTCATCACGTATAATATTTTTAATCTGAAAAGCAAACAATGTGCATGTACTTGGTGGCTGCAGTAATTAACTGGACATAATGAAGTGCTGAATTTCACACTTTAGAGAAAGTGGATGAAGAAGGATGTGTACATTTTTCTCAAGTTTTCTTGCTTTTTATTCTGTCTTGGAGGTAGTTTTCTGCAAGATTGGGTAGAGAGCAGAAATACATCTGGTTTATATTATATGATGGCTGTACTTTGGCAATGGAAAAAGATGGCACTTAAAAAAAAGGAAGAATAAAAAAGAAAAGCTTGGCAACTACAGAATGGAGCAACAATTACAAGAACTATCTTAAAATTCCCAGGATTTGTAATTTATTTTTCCACGCTTGCATTTTTCTGATGTTGCTGATGTTAAAGGAGTGGGACAGAGGAAATTCAGTAGGAATTTACGAAGCACAGTTATCTCCATGAAACAAACTCCTTTATTCAGGTTGCCCCCACAGCAGCTGCTGTGATTAATTTGGGTGGCAGTAAAAGGGATAGGAAGCAGGACTTAATAATAACTGATAGATCATAACTTTTTCCTGTTTGTTTTTTTTTTCCAGCCAGTTGCCATGAAGTAATGAAGGTGGTCTCCCCCTTAAGTGCAATTATCTATGGGTATAAGGCAGAAGTAAAACTAATGCAGATGTTTTCCGGAAACAGAGCCACGTGAGGTATCTTTGTGGTGGGAGTGGGGAAAAGTTATGCAAGCAATGCAACAGCACCTAGTGAGATGTGAGCTACTATGGTTTCCATTTTTTCTTTCCTTTATATATTCACCCAGGAAACTTTTTTTTGGGGAGCTGAGGACACTGAGCATCTGTCAATTTTTGAACAAGACTATGGGGTGTGACACGTGAGCACCTTCCAAGAGTGTAGTAAGTGATGCAACCCCCGGGACTGCTTTTCACATCCTCTCATTTGGAGAGTGTAGTGCTTCAGCCTTTGCAGGGCTGGGGACTGGAAAGGTTTGGCATTATGCTTTCCTTGCAGTGGGGCCTGAGCTATATGATAGTACCCCCAGGTTGTTCAGCAACTTAGCTGACTTGAAATAGAGCACTGGAACAAAATATGTTCTGAGTGATTTTTAAGTAAAAGCTAATGTGAAAATGTGGGAGTTTGAACCAATGTAAACACATTAAATTTAAAACGATTTTCAAATGTAGTAAAGAAAAAAATAGTGTTCATGCTCTAGAAATTCCTAAAGGACACGTTTCACCTTCTGAGTCATGATTTAATTAGATTATATTTTATTAGACATTCTTTACAAAATTTAAAATACTGCTATAATACATGCACAAAGGAAAATCAGTTTGAACAGTTGTATGTAGGCATTCATTAAAGTTAACCACAAAATGGGAACATTTTATGTCAGTTATCAATGTACTCAATATGTATATCTAAAGTGCATTATGTTACAAAAAATATAGAAAGTCAGCAGCACCAAGATACGTTCACAAAATAAATACACCAGTCAACAAAATAAATTATGGTAAAAGTGACAAACAAAAAAACAAAAACAAAAAAAAAAAAAAAAAAAAAAAAAAAAGAAAATTCACAATAACCAAATGTGCAGTTTCAGAGAGCAATGGGGAGAAAAGGTTTTATTCTGAGCATTTACAATATTTACAGGTAATAAATATTTTAATACTTCCCATATGTTCACTATTACAGAATACTGCAATGTGTCTTCCAAAAATCTCTTGCTGAAAATGTCAGCGCCTCCTGCAAAGAAAAGAAAGGACAGAAAAATAGAAAAATTAATTTTCACCTCAAATATATGGACATAAAATTAATAGCAAGAGTGCCACAGACCGCAATGCGTATGCCTTGCTAGTAAACATTTGCAACAACAGGGCCTGTTTAACAATGCTACAGTTTTAGACACCTTTTCAAGAGTTCTACTTCTTCAATGCAACTCAGCTAGCAGTATGAAGACCTGCAGTTTGTCTCGATGCCTCTGTCTTGATGTTGAGGCCATCTATTCCACTCTACTGTACACTCAGAGGAATAGGAAGGGGCTTTAATTTTCTTTAAAGCCTTATGCAAGAAGATTCCTGGGTGCTACAGTCAGAAAATTTGTATCAATCTATAATAAACAAGCCAAGTGCTAAAAAGAAAAAAGCACAGTTGGAGAAATGAGAAATTTCTTTGAAGGTGAGAAAAAGAAATTCCTAATTGTACATGGTGGCGATCGTGTCCCTGTTGTGTTAACCACTTGAGTGTGATGCCAGGCTTCTGATTAAAACAGTCCTACAGGACTTATTCGGTCTATCCTTCCCACTGATGGACCACCTCTTTGTTAGTCAAGGGTCTGTTCATCTTAGAGGTAGATATTTCTGTGGTGTCA